>JARHVA010006519.1:0-55000 GCA_037957365.1 Torreya grandis | reverse complement strand
CATATGGTACCACTCTTTTAATTGCCTATAGTGCTTTGTTTCCATTTTGTTAGGATTGAAATCTCTTTTATGTAGAGGAAGTTCCTGTTGTATGCCTAAGGAAACTTAGCATAAACCACATGTATTTAAATTGATGTTGTTGCTATTTTTTTAGCATGCTTGATATTTTACCTGATTTTTAACTAGGATAATGTTACATTTATTCTTTTACCTTGGACTTGTTGTGACCCAATAATGACCTGGTATGTTAAGGATAACCTTTCTAGTTGTGTGTAAGCAAGTATGCTAAGTGAGTATCACTTGATTTTACAAGTGAGGTTTAGGTCTAACATACATCCAAAATCATACTCTAATATTCAATTTAAAAAAAATGGGTTTATTTCATTAACATTAGATAATCCCAACAAACTAACCTAGCTTTATATGGATTTAAAACTACACATTTTGTCTAAATAATAGATCACCTTCCAAATTAATCCCTATTATCTATAATATAAGTACATAGTAGAAGAAAATAAAAGGTAACTAAAATAAAAAACTAAAAACACCAAGTGTTATGTCATGGCCAACACTTGGCTCATCTCCTATAAATGAATGCAATATTAAATGTTTGGTCTCTAAATCATTTCCTACTTTATTTAATACAAGTGAATTTATGCTTAAAGTTCTTCAATAAAAAAAGTTTAGATGTATGAATATGAAATTTATTTAACATATTATTATATAATATTTTTTATCCATCCAATATTTAGTTATTTTTTGGTAAATCTAATGTTGCATCATTATACCCAAGGAAAAATAATCAATTTTGTTAAGAAAATATTAATAACAATTTTATAAATAATGTTGTAGATATTTGAGAACATATCCATGTGATTCATGATTATAAACTTGATAAATACTTGACTTAAATTGATTTCACTTTGAAGGGGGAGATATCATATTAGAAAAAATACATGTTAAACTAATTGACATGATTGATTAATTAGGTTCTCCTACTTTTTTGTCACATTGAGTGCTAAAAAAACCAAATGGCCCAATTTGTGTGACATAATGCCTTCCAAGATGACCTAAATATCCATGTTGAGAATATCATTCTATAATAAAAATATTATCTCTAATCCACATATTACAACCATTCATATGCATCATATATTTATATTATTTCATGAGGAAGTATTATAAAAACACTTAGAAGCACAAGACTATTGGTATATGTATGCAATAAATTGCTTCATTTTGTCTTTTTAATTTTAATTTTTTTTCTTATTACGTATCATATAAATATATGTTTTTTTAGGTATTAATGGAAGCACACAACCTTTTCACACATTCATGTATTCTTCTAGCTAAAAAATGCACATGATATTGATACACTAGGTTGGGAAGATCAAACTGAATTTCTAAATCTAAAATCCTATTTTTAAAAACATGTATCAACTTAAAATCCATGTGATATATCACATATAAATAAAATTATTCATCATTATATTATTGATGATTCATGTTTATTATATATGATGTACATACTTTCAATTAATCATTTTCTTTACTATGAAGAGATTTTGAGTCATACCCAAAGGCATATTAAGTGCACAAAAGAGACATGCTTAAGAAAAAAGGAATATAAAGTCAATACAAGGCATATTGGGAATTTCATCAAGACTATTCCATAGTCATTGAAAAATAAAATATCTAAAAAATAAAATCCTTCACATAATGATAATATATTTGATACTCATAATCCAATCATGCTTTTCATTTGGAGAGAAAATGTCAATTGCCAACATGATATTTCACTTGAATCTATACTGAAATATATTTAAAAATATGATTCGAAAGGAAAGAACCAATATAAAATATATCATCATATGTCAACAATAATATCTAAAATTTCAATGTCATATGAACCATCTTGAAATGCATTTAGGAAACTTTTAACTAATAGTATTTTTTATCATGACATTAGTTCACAAGAAATTTTTGATTTTTACAAAAAATTATCCTTCTAATGTGTATCTAATATTTTTTTATCATTTTTAATATCGGAGATAACATAAGTTAATTTATCTCATGATGATTATTTGGATGTCATTATAATAAACATTATTATATTGTTTGATTATTGGATGCTAGTTATTTGGCATGGACACATTTAATGTTTACATTATGTTTGTAGGATACTAGAGACAAAAAGTACATGTATAATGGAATTAAGCATGAATTTAAAAATCATATTAATATCAAGACCCATCCTAAAAACTATATTTAAATTTATAATTAACTAGTTTTGTAGTGTTGTATTTCAAAATTTACATTTATATAATTTTGTTATGTTTTACATATAATCCAATTTAAAACTATATATCATAAGTATATCCTAACCCAATATGAATATAAATAATCAATTGGTGGAGTTGTGTTGACCCATAAACCCATTCTAATATCTCAAATCTAGAAATTAAACTTTTACCTATTGATTGCTTAGAGTATTGGACAAGTAAACCTTTTAATATACATTATTTTTGAGCCCATACACATACCCATTAGGTAGGTATATTTTTAAAATAATTTTGAAAACTTGTCATAAATATAAGGTCCTCAATAATTTCATATAAATTAATTCTAAAAATAAACCCACATCTTGTACAAAAATGATGTAAGAGGCTTACTTATGTAAGTAAACAAACATGTAGGTGTGCAAGAGAAAATGATGTGTTGTAAGAGTGTGGATATAATTTAATGAGAGTGGTTGCATAATTATATGAGTATGGACATAGGTCACCCTAAAATTATTGGTTTAATTTTTTATTCCTTTTTATAGACCTTTCTTTTGGGATTTCATGGGAGTTATTCATATTGGGTTCTTGGAGTGTATGCTTTGAGTTTGTTGGAGCATTGTGTGAGTAATTGTCAAAGGGAGGCTTGGATAATTTCATGGTAGGATTAATAACTCAATGTTTTTGTGAATTATTAAAATTAATGCTATTTTTTCATGCTTGTGATAAATATATAATCTTATACCTACTTTTTTGTTTGGGAATTGTGAGTGGTATATTAAGTTTATGTGTTTGTGTAAATTTTGATGGATATAGGCATTTTTGGTTTTTATTAGATGTTGTTTCCCTTGGGTTAATTGATACTTCTTGTGCCTATTTGATTATTTTTTGATTTATTTTCTTGGTTATTTCTAAGCACCACTATTCAAACTTTTAAGGTTGGAATATGTACTTTTAAGTTGGGAAGTGGAGGAGATTTTGAGTACTTACTCTTGGCTTGTGTAAAAATCCATCTCTTTCATTTTGATCTTAATATATAATTATTGATCATGAGTAGTGTAACCTTGAAAATGGCTGAAAATATACTCTCTTACTTGAATAAATTATAGGTATAAGGATGTGTTACGCTTATGAGGTTTAAGGAGGAGTTCTGATTGGGATGTCTAAGGAGGTTACCTTATTTAGAAAGCATATTAATTACATAGATTTAAAATCCATCTTATCTCTTAAAAACTATAATTATAAAAGAACAATGTGTTCCCATTTTCCTCCCCTATTTTAATGGCTAGGTGGCATCCCTTATTTATTTTTTTGAGTTCTTATATGTGTGTTTTGTGAATATTTTAAAAATATTATAATCTTGTTATAAACATGCATTAACATTTTCTTATATATAATTTAAAAAACAAAAAAACAAAAATATACTACATATTTGTATTTTCATGGATTTTTCCTTTATTATTTGGGGAGGATGTGCATGAAACTCATTAGGTGAGGTCTTATGTGATGATTTAATTCGTATGGGACATTTAAAACCATTTCTTTTGGGTAAACTTGGAACATTCTTGGAAAAATGTAGAGACTAATTTTATTTTGTTTTATAGGTCCATTATAATCTTAGACATTATGTTCATATGCCATCAAGATTGGTTCTTTTAGGAATAAACTTGTTTCTATCCTTGGTTTGTTAATCCTCTTAATATCTCTTGTAGTTCATAACTTGTTAGAGGAATATTATTATTGGATATTATTATTTGATTTTTTAAATTATTTCCTCTTATATTATTATTAATTTAATGTGAATAACTATTTTTAATGCTTTTAGATTGAAAGTAAATAAATTTTAGAGTTGTGGAAATTTACCTTCTTAAAAGGGAAGATTTATATATACTTATATGAGATTATAGTAATGTCAAGTTACTATATGTTTTTAATTATTATTTTTGGACAAGATTGTGATTGGATATGATATCAAATTATGAAATGAATGTAAGAAACTTGATTGGAATCATGTTTGTCAATGCTATTTATATTATGTAGTTTTTTTATAAAAATATAATAGTTGTGCTTTTGATTTTTCGAAAGATTTAAGGTGGAAAAAATCAAATTAGGTGCACAAATTAAAGAGATTTCAAATTTTTAGTGTGTTCATAAAATTTATCCTACCCTCTCAATTGGAATATGAGTGTGTTTATATCTTTAATGAATGAAATGATGTATGTGTGAATAAATATTCCTCCAGTGAAATTTTTATGAAATATTTTTAAAATGAGGTAATTCAAGGTAGAAATACAATGTATTTAGAATGTTAGAAGAAAATAGAATTATTAAAAGCTTCATATTTATTAATTTTATCTCCCTTACATTGTCTTATTAGGAATTGATAATGTGAAATGGTTTTAATATGATTATAAATAATTGGTTGTGAAATCACAAAGGTTATTGGAATGACTTTTAATTTTAAAACTTACAAAACATTATTATCATATTATTTTAAGTTGAATGTTTTTTGAATTATTAAAAAGATGAGTGATTAATTATAAACTCACCACTTGGAAATGAAAAAAAATGTGAAATATGATTTCTTGTCTACTTGCAAAATTAACTTTGGAATTTCATAATAAATCCATTAGTTTATACTTATTTAAATAAGTATTAGTAAATTGTAAAACCTTATATGTTTACATCTAGTGTGAAATATATATTTAATTAAAGATGTATATTATTAATGAGATCGATTGTTAATCATGAAATTTCAAGATAGAGTGTGTTGTGTTGAAAAATAAAATAAATGATTAACTCTTTTCTATAATTTAACTAGTAGGTTAATTTTTGTCATGACATTTTGGTATCATATCACAATTTCAACACTAGGAGATATAGTATTTTTTAATAGTTATTTCACATCTTGACATAAATAGTTGACATTCATGTTACATTTTAGTATGTTTTACAATGAAATAATGGGTGGCATAGGGGATGAGATTTGACAAGAACCACATCCAAATAGTTGGTACCATTAGACACGAACATGGAGATATTTAAAACCATGCAACATGTGTTAATTTTTAACAATAAAGGATACCATTGGTGACATGGATAACAAGGAGAGATTACACATAATGGAACCAACATGCACCAATTACAATACAACAATGTAGAGTGAGTGTTCAAAAACATTTTTGTCCTTGGGATCATATAAAGCACCAAGCATCTGTGCACAATAGACTTCCTCCTCACCCTAATGATACTATTCATTTTTTCAAAGTAGATGTGCATCTTAGAGGTAGAAACATTAGATAGTAAAATATTAACAACATAAACAAACTAAGCCTAATATACCCACCATTTTAAGATACTGTATGGAAAGGATATCATATTCAAAACATGGGCATCCACATGTTGCTTATTTTATTTTTGGTGTTATAGAGTACTACATGTTGGTATGACCATGAAAATCCTTGTTATTTCCTTTAGAGCTGATTGTTATTGATGAATAGGACTAATCAATGAATAAAAGGCATACCTACTTTATACCTTAGTTAATGATAGATGTGATGGTCCATTTGGCCTAGACATGGTTACCCTAGGTTTCTTAGGTTGTAACTTAGTTAAAATTTTAATGTATTTCATTTTTCCTTGTTTTTTGGTCATAGATCATGTGGGTTTGTAATGATAGGTTATTTATGTGTTGTGAGACTGTTTATACTTGAAAGTGTATCACAGGGTTTATAGAGTGTTTAAAACACTTCTCATTTCTAGATTCAAATAATTGATTGCATGAGTATTTGGTTGTGATCTTCTTGAGATCTTTGGTGGAATAGAGGTAAAACAATTAACTATTTCACAAAATGATAATATAACTAGTTGTTGTGATAAATAGTGGTATTAAATCTTGCTTGTGAAAGATGACAATAATTTGAACTAAGTATAGTGAATTATGACCAAAACCTAAACTCTAAAATCTAATATAGCATGTATATTTACAATGAAAACTAAACTACAGTGATTTGATTAAAAAATAAGCAAAAGGATGGGTAGGGTAGAAAGAAGATGAATATTGATGATCTTCAATATAGACATTATGAAAAATCTTGAATTTTATCAAAAGCATGCACTCAAACCAATATATGGCATTAAATATCTAAAGGTACATATCCTATCATATACCAGGTAAAAGTCTAAGTATTTTGAAATAATGTAAATAATAATTCAAATTAACTTTAAGGATTCATTTCCACAAGAAAATAACATTAACACATCTTTAAAAATAGCAATGGAAATAAAATGAATCGAAAGTCTTTCAATCAACCTAACGTAAGCATAAATTAACAACTCTACATTCACACATGCACATCTAAGATTCAAAAAAGTAATTCAAATTTAAACATAAAACTAGATGTTTAAGGAAGCAACCATGATAACAAAATTACAAAAATAAATGAGATAGTCCTTGAAAAATTCCCTTGCTTTTATTAATTTTCTCCAAATTTACAAGTAGCTTTTTCTCTAAAACTCCCTCCCTTTTTTCAAATGACAATACACTTTTTATGGAAGGCTTTGAGGTATGTTGGTTAGTCATATCAAATGATAATTGAATAAGTGTCAAGGAAAGTTATCCTTTTACAATATTCTAGAATCAGACACTTTAAAAAATGGACTAACATATAAGCAATGTGCTTTACAAGATACACATGCTTTAAAAATATATAATATTCCCTTTTCAAATGTACACATGTTTTTTACAAAAGTAATATGCTAAGTCAACACATTTGACTTTGAGAAGCTCCTTTAGTTGCAATCTTTTGATTTTGTTACTTCATCTTCATTTCCTTATCATGTTGTTCATCAACTAGTTTAAAATTGATGATATGCTCCATGAAGAATTACTCTTCTTAGTCTGATAAGTATTTCAAGTATTTGTTCATTCTGCCCATTGCTTCCTTGATGCTTCTAGTATCACCAATCTTCTCCTCTACAAATAGGATCATGTCCAAGATTATTTTATTGTCTACCCCTATTGAGCCTTGGATATTTCTCTTCACTTATTACATGAATTTATTAGCTCTATATTTGAACTCCTCATCAATTATTAATTTAATAGGATTGAGGGTAGTTGGATCCTTGATCAATCCTCCTAATATATGCACCATTTTACTCTATAAATGCTTGAAGTCTTTAAAAATATCCTCCATGCCCTTGGATGATTTTTTCATATCCTTTATATTCTTTAGCAAGATAATCATAACCATGTTTAAATGTGTCATGCTAACTCTTTTAAATTCAAGAATTTGACCATACATCAATACATTGTTCAATTCCTTTACCTTATTTCTTGAATCCTATCATTGATTGATATTTTACAGATTAATGGAATGATTCTTGTTCACCATGTCTTGCTTGGACCTTATAGCTTTCAATAATATGAATGTGTCATAAATGATTGCTTCAAACTTATTGATCATATCCCTTGGCACTGATAGGATGGATTGCTCCTCTAAGTTCATTTTTTTATACTTTAGACATTTTATAGTAGATTTAAAATGTTTTGATTGTGCTTGATCTATATCTAGTACATCTTCCCTAGATATTGAATCCTCACCAATTATCTATCCTTTCTCCTAGCTCAAATTAGTCAATGGATCCACCTTTTTATATGTAGTCTCTTTGACACCTTGCATGACTATTTTCTCAGTCACCCTTTGCAAAGTATTAGTACTTGGATCAAACCTAACCCAAAATAAATATTGGATCACATGTAAAATTAGGATTTATACTTGTTATTGGGTTGATTGACTTGAAGTAGCCAATCTCCTTGCCTCTTCTTCTTGTAGATCAATGATCCATGGCTTCAATTCTTATTGTATTGGGATGTTAGTAGCCTTCACCATAGCCCATGGATGATGAGTAGTGGAAAGATTTTATAACTTTGGTTCATAAATGAACCACTTAGGAATAGGTGAACCATATAATATGTTTAATTCACTAAACAAGTTGACTTCACTCAAAGGAAGAGTGAGAGTCACTTTTGGTTTATTTTCCTTTAGAACAATGTTCATCTCAACTTTCTTTTTAGGGGTGTCAATAACCATTAGGTCCAAGGAATTTCCCTTATCTTTATTAGTTTCCTTTTCTTATTTTATATCTAAATACATCTCATAAGTAATAAATAGCATCCTAAGTGCATCTTTAATAGATTAATGAGGATCTAATGCTATCATATGTACCTCTTATTGAGGTAAATCTTACTCTAATGTTTTTAAATATTCAAGAATTGATGAACTTGAAGCAAATTAATTTGGTATTTCTATTTAGGACTATGTTCTATCTATACCTATATTGTGGGAGGCTTGGAAGAACAAATATCAATCAGATGATACTGCCTAGGGCCTAATTGCTACCTATCTTCCATTTTTTGGTCCCTATCCAATCTAGACTGAGGTCTTATGTTATGTTCCTTTAATTTCATGGTAACTTCATAGCTTGAATATGATTTAATGTATATGAATTCAAATGAATTGGGATCATGATCATATTGTAGATTCAAAATACCCTTGATATTCAAATGTTTTTTTACATTACCATAAATGTTTCTATCTAATTTTTTATTTTTTTCTAAGTCTATAAAGTAGAAAGAAGTTATGAAGGGTATGTAGAAAAACATATTAAAATGCACACATTGAATCCAAATGATTGTGATGAAATATTATTTGGTTAGGGAATAATACCTGCAAATAAGAAAACACTACCACGCACTTGTTTGTTAGAAAAAGAGACAGGTGGATTGCCTAGCATAAGCTAGATCCTAGAAGTGAAAGCTTTTTAAGAGGATGTCAATCCACCTACTTTTAACACTTAACTTTAATAGATAAAATTGAAAGAAACATGTATTTAAAATAGGAAACTAAAATTAAATATAAAAAATAACCTAAATCTAATTAATTAAAACTAAATGCTTTACTAAGATGATTAAACTAAAGTAAATAGTTTAAATAATTAAAATTGCTAAAAATTAGCTAAAAGCAAAGTTTTGGTTCTTCGTTTGGTGAAATGACAAGGGTAAAAAGAGTGATGTGGTTGGGGTTGGAAATTTTTTGATATGGAAAAGGTTTAAGGGGTGAATTTTAGTAAGGATAAGGAAACAAAAGGGTAAGGGGATAAAAAGAGTGAAGATGGTAAAGAGGGAAATGGGAGAAGAGGTAAATGGATAAAGGGGAAAGGAAAATGAAAAGGTTAAGGGGAATGGATATGGAGGAAAATAGAATAAGAAGGAAAAAGGGTGGGTTTGGAAGTCAATAAATAATAGGCCAAGAGGGATAAGAAATTAAATTGCAACAAATAAAACCAAGGTTACCTTCCAAGCTTGAAGAAGAATGTTGATGAAGATGTTGATGTTGTTGAAGCAATTTTGGCAAGACTTCGGTAAACTTAGATGATTTGGATCTTCTCTCTAATATGATGATAATATCCCTCAAAATTATGACCTCCTTTAAAAACTTATAACAAAAATGTTAACCATAAAAGGCTAACTTCCAACCTTTCTTTAGGTGAAGGAGAGGGGGGTATTTATACCATTTTTGTGTGAAGAAACATGCCAAAATAAAGAATATTGAGGAAATTTGAATTTATCTAAGTGGTGCATGTTTTATTCAAGGTGAGGTTGGTGGGGATTCCCATGTGGGTTATAAAATCTTTCACTTTGCACATGAATCCAAGTTTGAATGGAAATCATGCACATGGGTTTGAATAAGATTGAAGACTTTTTACCACCCTTATTTGTCTTCATCCAAATATGGCACCATTTTCCATGTGGGGGGATTAAAATTATAAGGTGAGGTTTTTGGGAATTCCCATGTGGGTTTTAAAGTCTCCCATTTGGGTTTATGAGCCTCCATTTGGGTTAAAAAGTCAAAGATGCATGCCCTTTGTCTTTCCCAAAGTCTTAAAGAGGTAGGTATCTCTTTTAAATTTTAATTTCATGTAGGAATAAAAAATTACATGTTTAATAAAAACCTCTTAAGGTTAAATTCACCACATTTCAAGGGGGAGGGCTTGTGATGAATTAATGAGGTCATCAAGCACTTTAGGAAGTGTCCCAAGTGGGGTATGATGTCCCACATGAAGCCACATCACTTCTAAGCCACGTCACTTTCCATATCACCTCCCAAATCACCTCCCATGTCACTTGATATGATGTCACATTCCATGTCACTTGCCATGTCATCATGAATAGTGATAGTGGGTCCCATAATGAATAGTGAGGGTGAATAGTACTTTCAAATAGTGATTTTAAATGATATTTATGACTAGGAAAATAGTGATTTCATTGGTTAAGAGAGGTTTTTGGAAGGTTTAAGAAGTTTAAGGGGATCCTAGGGAATTAAGGCATCAAAAACTGTAAGTGTGTAATTTTCTAGTGTCTACATTTTGCCCCTTTTATTATGCAGCCTTGAATTGACAAGCTGTAAAACAAAAAATAATCCCTTGGTTGAAGGTTATGGTACCTTGATTATGGGAGGAGGTGTTCCCCCTAAAACCAATATTTTATGAGGAAAGGTAAAATTAGGTGTAGGTTTGATAAGCAGTTGATGGGGAGGCACTAGGTGGTGCCACAAGGTAGCTGGGTATGTGAAATGCCTATGGGTTCACAAAATATGACTAAGCACAATAGTCAAGATTATGTACAGAATAAAGGTGAAAATTTTGATTAAAAAAGGTTAGGTTTTAAGATAAAGATAAGGTAATTGGTCCCCAACATTATTCATAGTTGATCAGGTTAGTCTTATCAAGGTTCCTAGATAGGGTCAATATTGACTCAGGTATCCAAGGCAGGAAGTACTCCTGAGAAAAAAATGGTCTAGTTTTTCATGAGGTGGTATAAAAAATGAAAATTTAAAAATGGTAAGGATAGTCATTATGTTAAAAATTTATTGCAAAAAGTGTCAATGTTGTAGGTCACAAATAATTGATATTAAGGTAGACATGGTGAATGCATGGGTAGATTGGGTATGGATTGGAAGGGGATGGCCAAGATAACTCTAAATACACACAAGTTGGCACTACCTACATACTTACATGGATATGGATCAAAAAATAATGTCAAGACAAATGTATTTTAATAAGGTTTGGGTCAGTGGTGTTCAAATTGGCTGCCCCAATTTGATGGACCACATGGGCTATTTTGGGTTGAGTGAGAAGGTTTGGTAAAATAATAGTTTTGGGTTTTGGTGAAGGTTTTAGTGAAAGTGAATGGGGTAGGTTGGTAAATAGTTACCACAATAATCCCACATTTAGTAGGATGAGAGATACATATGGGCAAGGTATGATAAATTAGAAGGGAACACAATGTGAAGTACCACAAATAATCTTCAATGGAGCTAATCCAAAGAAGAGGTATTTTTGTGAGGAGGTTGCACCTTCTAAAATTATGAAAGGGTAGGAGTTTTTAGATAGTATCTACTTCTATGAGCTGAGTTTTAGGAGGTGGGGGTCTCTCTGGATCAACAAAGTCACTATGGCCAAGGTTCACCACTGCTACGAGCCAAGTTTTAAGGGTAGTAGTGAAGTGATGACCTAAAAATAATTTCTTTGATGGTTAAGGAGATTTTACAAGTAAATAAGCTAGTAGTGTGGTGAGAAATAGAGGATGGACCTTGCTTAACCCAAGAGCTACATCGGTAGGCTAGAGAAATGGTTTCCATATCTACATCTTATGCCCTAGTTGCTTAGAACCGTAGACATGGGGTCCTATTTAGAAGAGGCCCTAGTATCAAGGAGTTATGTGGTCTAGGATATTAGTGGTAAAATTAGATTAGATAGTCATTCCCCTAATATGGGTGGACTTTTATTTGGTACAAAATAAAAGATTTCCATGTTCGAGTAGACACTACCAATGGTTAGGGTCTGATGTTTAGAGCTTGTGACAATGGGCCAATAGGATTAGGAGGGTAAAATGTTGGATATTATTTGTCAAATTTTATTATGAGTGAGGTTGTGTGTATACTTATGAATGTTATAGTTATGGTTATGATTGGTATGGTTATGGTTAGTATAATCTTGCTTAATGTAAAATAAATGACCATTGTTGTTGTAATGTTGGATGGTACCAATCATGGTGAAAACATCGACCATTCAAACTAGGATAAGAATAGGGCCTAGTGCTTTGTTTGTGACAAGGACTAAAAATAGGCCCAAAGTAAGATCATATTAATGAATATAAGCCCTTCAAATGCTATACATGAGTGGTTGTTAGTTTGATAAAAAATGTTTTATGATCACATGGTGTCAAGTAAGCTCTAAACCCCTTGATTTATAGATAGTCAAAAGGGAAGATGGGTGATAGGTTATGTGAAGGGTAATGGGTGATATGTATGATAACCTCATGTGAGTTAGTTTGCCCCTTCTATAGGTGACCTAAGAATGGTATTTAGACAAGTCCATGTCATATGCTAGATGTATATTGATCAATGCACGAAGTATACATGGGAAAGCCAATTATGGCTTCCAACTTATTATGTTGCTTGAGAGCTGATTGCGGCTTTAGAATTGGTTTTGATAGTGGGCCTTTTGCTTTATTATTGTATATGGGAAGCTGGTCAATATGAGAAGCTTTCATGAAATTGCTCTACTTTTGACAAACTTAACTCATCTATCCTTCAAGGGATTGGTCTAAGCTTATTGGATTTATTTTAATGTTCTTGATATTTGTCCTTCAAGGGAGAAATCTACCTTATATGTGGCAATTTTTATTTTTGTTTTTGAGTAGTTGTCCTTTGAGGGAGCAGTCTATAATGCTTAAGATATTGACCCAGTTAATTATTTCAAGATGAAATGTGTTTATGCATGGACCAATCTAATTAGGTTAAGAGGTTTACCTTTATAAGGGAAAAAATTTACATAAGAAGGTTCAAGATATGTGAAAGGGTGCGGTTTTGAGAGACAATGACCATGGGATTCCATCTTGTTAGAGATGAAAAGTATCCATGAGAACCATGCTATGGGTAGAGCTATGGTACCCATATTTAGGATTAGGCCAGAATATCATGATTAATCACATGGTTCTATGTTGTAATCAATTATCCTCAAAAGGGGATGAAGAAGGTGGGGAAAGTTGAAAATCTCATAATCAAGGGATGAGCTTAAGTTAGACAAATAGGTGAGCTTGATCCTTCTTTAACAAAAAATAGACATAGATGTAAAGCATTGAGAGGCTCAGGCTCTAGTTTTCCTTTGAGAAATGATAAATGATAAGCTTTTAATCCATATTTATGGGTGATGATGTAGGGTCCAAGCCAATTGAAAGAAAACTTACCTCATTTACTCTTTTCCATGTTGGTCACATGTTGGTTTTCTTTTAGTATGAGATCTCTAATGTTGAATTCCTATTATTTGAGGTATTTGTTATAAGCATGTGTGATACATTCTTGATAGATATAGAGGTGGGTGAGAGCTGCTAAATGATACTCATCAAGTAGCTTAAGTTGAGCTAAATGATGTTGACAAAAATCTTCTTTAGAAATGAGCTCCTTCAAAGATATGGGATTTGGACTTCAAGAGGCAATACTGCCTCTATTCCAAAGACTAGAGAGAAAATGGTATCATCAGTGGAGGTTTGAATTCTAGAGCAATAGGTCCATAAGGTGAATGGTATGTCCAAGTGCCTATCCTGACTTGAAGCACTAACAACTTTGTTTAATATTTTGGTGAGGGTTTTATTAGAGGCTTCTGCTTGTCCATTTGTTTGTGTTTGGTAAGGTGATTAAAATCTTAAATCAATGCCAAATGCATCACATAAACTTTAGACTTGCTTATTCTTAAAGTATATTCCATTATTAGTGATGATCTTATGAGGAATAACAAAGCAAAAAATGATATGGCGGTTGATAAAGTTAACAATCTTTTCTACTTTGGTATAAATTAGAGGAATAACTTCCACCCACATGGTGAAGTATTTGGTGGATGTGATGATGGAGCTATTCTGCTAAGAAGAATGGGCATTAATTTCCCCAATGAGATTGAGCCCCCATTGAGAAAAAGGCTAAAATTCCTTAGATACTTGGAGGTTATTGGCTGTTGCATGATTTAAATTAGCATGCTGCTAACATTTAACACACTTCTTTACATAATCATAGTAGTCTAAATTGAGGGTGGACCAATAGTAACCAAGGTAAAGTATAAGTTTAATGACCATTGTGCCACTAAAATGTCCCCCATAGATCCCATTTTGTGTTTATTTGATGGCATGGTAAGCTTCATGGCTACATAGGTAATGAAGAAGGAGACCATCAAAACCAAATTTGTAAAATATTTCCCCTATTATGGTGTAATGAGAGTTACTTTGAATAAAATCTCTTCAGGTATTCCTAGAGAGGTTGGGAGGAACAATACCTAGGTTGAGTTAGTTGAAAGTTTGGGCATACCAAATGTTAGATGGAGATTCCTCTACATTAAAAATCTTAAGAAGGCTAGATTGGCCATAAGAAGGTGTGGTAAAATGATGAATGATGAGAAATATTTTGGAATTAGAAGGATGAGAAGGGATTCGAGAAGCAAGGTAGGCCATTGTATCCACAAATTTATTGGTAGATTAGGGAATAGATTGGAATAGGTAATGCTCGAATGATTTTAAGATTTTATCAACTAAAATTTTATATTTTAGCAAGACATCATTCATACATTTATAGGGCCCATTGACTTGGTTGACCACAAGATAGGAATCACTAACGACATGGATTGTCTTAATTCCCAAGCTTTAAGCAGTTTGAAGACCTATCACTAGGGCTTCATAATCAACCATATTATTGGTGCATTCAAAGTCAAGTTTGAAGGATAGAGGAAGGGGTTCACCATCGAGAGGAATGGGAATAAATCTAACATCCCTCCTTGTTGGTATTTAGACCCATCGAAGAACACAGTCATTTGGTAGGTTATGTCATCTTCTTGAAAAAAATTCATGATAGAATTATACAGAAAGGTAAGAGGGGTGGTTGGTTATTTTCTAAAGGAGCTTCAACTAATTGATCAGCAATGACCTAACATTTAGTTAAATTTTTTTCAAGGAATTCAAGGTCAAATTTAGCTAGGAACATGAGCCACTTTGCCATATGTTGATTTTGGTATGGTTTAGAGAGCATGCATTTAAGTGGGTCAGTATTAGTGATGACATAGGTTTTATGGTTAAGAAGGTAGTGGTAGAGTTTGGTGGCCATGAAGGTCAATGCTAATTAGATTTTCTTAGTTTTTTTATATCAAGTTTTGTATTGTACAAGCGTATGGTTAATATATTATATAACTTGTTTTGTATGTTGTTCATCTTAGTGAGCCAATATTGCCCTTAGGGAATGGTTGGTGGTAGAAATATATAGGTAAAAAAGGTGGTCATCCTTCAAAGGGGTGAGTATAGGTGGTGACAAAAGGTACTATTTGAGTGAATCAAATGCCTTTTGATAATCACTACTGCACTTGAAAGAGGCATCCTTATTTATAAGGTGATGAAAATGTTGGCACCAGTCTAAAAGTTGGGAAATGAAATCATGAATTGATTGAAGTCTTCCCTAAAGGCTACAAAGTTGTTTAAGGTTGGTTGGAGGAGGCATGTCCAAAATTTATCTAACTTTAGTAGGGTCTACTTCAATTCCTTGAAGAGAGATGATGAAGCCAAGAAGCTTTCCTGAAAGGACCCTAAAAATATATTTCTTAAGATTTAGGCAAACATTATAATGAATGAGGCATTCAAATATGATCATAATAATATCCAAGTGGTATTTTTAGAGTTTGGATTTCTTGAGGCCATTCACATAGTATTCTATGATCTTAGGGATTATATCATGGAAAATATAAGTCATGGCACATTGGTAGGTTACACTAGCATTTTTTAACCTAAAAGGCATGAATCTATAGCAAAAATTTCACCAAGGGGTCGTAAAGGTAGTTTTATGTTAATCTTCAGGGGAAATCAAGATCTGATTATAACCTAAAACCCATCCATGAGAGATAACATCTCATGGATGGCATAAGATCAAAAAGCTAGTCAATACTAGGGAGAGGGAATTCATCTTTGGGGTAGGCAAGGTTAAGGTCATGAAAGTCCACAAAACTGTGTAAAACCCCATTGACTTTGGTGATAGCTACGATGTTTGAGACCCATTGGGGGAGTCAATGGGTTGAATGAAGCTTATAGATAAGAGACATTGAAGCTCTTCTTTGGTGAGAAGGGCTATGTGAGGATGCAAGTATAAAAGCTTCTATTTAATAGGCTTACCATCATGGTGAGTGACTATGTTATGGGTAGCAATGGTGGGATCAATCCCAAGCATATCATTGTAAGACCAAGTGAAGGCTATGTTGTGGTCTTGGAGGAAAGAGGATAAATCTTGAAGTTCTTTGGTATTCAATGATTGGCCCAATTTGACAATGTGGGGGTCATCCAAAGTGCCCAAGTTGATATCGATGGTAGATTCATTCAACATAGTTGGGGCTTCAGGAGGAAGGGATTTTTGGATAGAAGACCTATGCACATCTAGGTGGGTAAGAATGGAATCATCATCTTGATGTTGGATTGTGTTGATGGTGGGAGAATATTTCTCTACCATTTTTGGATGTAAAAGTGGTAAGACCTTGGTTTGGCCACTCTTTTGGTAGATGAGAGGGCCCAAACTTACAAGATCAATAAAAAATATGTTAGGAGGGATAATATCAGGGTCTTTAGGTGGAGAAAGTGATTAGCTTGGCAAGGATGGAATATCTTCCTCTATGCTGGCAATGGGTTTGGGTGAATTGGTGGATTCTTGAGGTGGTTCATACCCAAGGCCAAATGACTCATGAGGTTGCAAGTTTTTAAAATGGGGTAACTCATGAGGCCCTTATTCGTAGTGACTAAGGCCAAATCATTTCCAAGCACATCTTTGAAGATATAACTTAGCAAACTCTGGTTTGCTAAGATAGGAAAAGTTAGAGGTAAATGGTTGGATGGTTGATGTAGTGGTAGGGGTTAGAAATGTTTGATCAAGTCCCCCATAAATGAATTTTTTTTATGTTTAAGGAGACCAATGGGGATGATGGTTCCAATGTTAGGGTCATAAGCAAGGTCATGTATGAGATTCCCATATTCTTGGGGGTTAAGGAAGGCATCTAAGGCTAAGAGTCTAAATTCCCTAAAAAAAAGATGTTGGAATGTGGTTGCCATAAGGTCTTCTACATGAATCTGGGAAGAGGGGATAGATGAGCTAGTGGAATCTTCATCAATTATAGGTGTGGAAATGATATGGGTTTTAGCTAGTGAGGTTGTGTTATTGGTAGATGGTTTTATGGTAGATAAGGGATGAAGAAGGACATCATTGGGTTGATATGTCATATTTCAAGATGTAAAAAGACTAGGGTCAGCTTGCATAGTCACAACTTACCCTTCATGTTCAAACTTGACACATCGATGTAAGATGGAAGGGAAACAACTCATGGTATGAATCCAAGGGTGTCTGAGTAAAATATTGTATTTAAACTCTCCTTATATAACATAAATTATTTTGGGAATAGTATGAGGTCCTACACAAATGTGGAGGAAAATTATACCGAAGGTGGTAGCCATAGTATCATTGAAAGAATGAAGAACCATTGAGCTAGTAGACATGATGTTTTTAGGTAGCTATAGCCAGTCATAAGCATGTGAGGAGATAATATTGATGTTATCTCCCCCATCAATCATCACCCTTTTGATGTGGGTTTGATTGATATATGCCATAATGAAGAGAGGGGGATTGGGATCCTCTAGATGAATAGAAGGTATTTCTGAATTTTTAAAGGTGACAAGATTGGAAGTCCAAAGGGTACCAACAAAAGTGGCTAGAGGCTAAGGGTTATTAGGCTAGACCTCAATGGATTATAGAGCCTCTATGAGCACTTGACGGTGATGGGAGGAGGTAGATATTAACTCATACAAGCTCATATTTATTAGAGTTTGGTGAAATTTCTTGAGGATAGCTTTTCAAATGGATATTGCATATAGATTAGGATATGGAGGGTTAGATGGAGAGGTACCTAAGATAAACACCTTGGGTCTTTTTGGAGATAAGGAAGGTTGGGTATTATTAGCTTTAGAGTTTGGGGAGGGGTAAATCCAAGGAATAGATGCCTTAGTCTTCCTTTTATCATTTTGTTGGGCTGGAGATTAGGTAACCATGTGAATAGTGTGGATAAGGGGGTTCTATGGGTTGGATGATTGCTTCGGTTACTCCTCTTCACTTTTGGCTGAGATCAAAGGTTGGATGGATTGAGTAGGTAGTTGGATTGGAAATGGGGATGAAGGAGGTTTGTCTGATAAAAGATCATCATCTTTGTATAAGTTGTGAACTAGCATATGGAGAGCTTTATAATTCTTAGTTGCATGTTCTAGTGCCCTATGATATGCACATATCAAGTTATCATTAAACCAAGAGGGTTTGGTCATGAAGAGTCAAAGGGTTTGATGGGTGTTAATCTCAAGGAAGAAGTTTGTAATAAATTTTGGATGGTGTTTAAGTGAAATTTGGCTAAAGGTGGTAAAGATTTAGTGGTTTTTATTTTGGGTGTTGAATTAGAAAGTTGTGGGGACATGGGTTTAGTGACAGGTGTCTTCATTAAAGTGGTATACTTGGTTGACAGTTTTTTTTGGGTAAGGTGGTCGATGAGATAGAGGAAAATGATGGTAAGGTAGGTAACTGAGGGATTATTGGTGTAGTGGGGAAAGGGGATTTAGAGAGCAAGTATGAAGGTATGACCAATAAAGGTGGTAGGGTTTTAGTAAAAATGGTGGATTTTGTGTTTAAGGTAGAGGGATGGGGACCCAGAATGGAGGGCAAGGTCGAGGGAGGTAAAATACAAGGTTTTGGGCCCTTTGATGATTTTACCTCTTTAGTTTTTTTAGTTGTTGTTTTGGAGGGGATTTGGTCACTTTAGTTATTTTGGTGGGTTTAGGTGTTTGAGGGTGAATCAATTTGGAAGGGGATTTAGTTGGTTGGGTGGATGGAGATTTTAGTTGTTCTAGAGGGACTAGATTGGTATGCCAAAGAAGGGGTTAAAAGTTTTAGTTTTGTTCCCTTACATTTATCTTGACATTTGATAGAAGGTTTTACAATTAGAGGTTCGGTAGATGGAGTCATTTTATCTTGTGAGATAGCTTCCAAAGAGGGGGTGGATGGTTTTAAGATAGGGGAGGCAGGTGTGGTATCCTCTAATGGAGGTGTGGATATCGTTGATTCCTTTGTTTGGGTGTCTAAAGTAATAGAAGGTGATATTTTTTATTCTAATAGGGGAATGGGGAGGTAACATTTTCTTCATCAATGGGTTCACTAGTAACCACATTAATGGTAGGTGCCTCATGATATGGTTCAGGTTTATTTTCATGATGAGGGGTAGAAGGATAATTATTAGGTAAAGGTTTGTGAAATATGTTGAGGACTTGGTTTGGTGGTGCATTAGGATTGTCTAATGCGAGCTCCCCCTTCTAAATGAGGGATTGGACAAGGTATTTAAAGGTATTACATCTATTGATGTCATGTCCTATAACTCGGTGAAAAGCATAATTGATGCAGGAGCATCTACGTACAACTTCAGGCAAGGCATGGTTATTAGGCATGCAAGCTCAAGTCATGTCTTAGTTTTGTCTTTGAATTCATATTGTGGTCTTTTCCCTCTATAATGTTGTTAAGGAGGAGTAAATGTAAAAAGTAAAAGTAAAAAGGTAATGGTTAGGCTATTGAGAAAATCAAGGGGAAGTGGTTGAAATCTTTCAACCGTAAGATATCATTCTTCTCCAATTTAGTATGTTGTTTAGAATTAAAAACTATTTTTATTCTGAGCCCAAATTGGGCATAGACGTTAGAGGAGAGGCTCTTAAAAAGAGCAGGACGTAGAAAGAGAAAAGGGGGACATAGAGGAGAGAAAAGGGACAAAGAGGAAACATCCTCTCATTCAAGGGAAAGAAGAAAGAATGAAGAATAGAGAGGAGAATTAGTGAGGGAGGACCTCACTCAAGAGATGATAAGGTTAAGGAGAAGGAGAAAATTTGATGTGAAGAATGTATGAAGGAGTAGACAAGGCTTTGGAATCCATGGAACATTGATATTGAATTGTTTGAAGCTACGGACTCTACAGGCTTGAATTTATGGACTCTATAGGCTTGAATCTATGGACTCTGTAGGCTTTAAACTATAGACTATGCAAGAGAAAGGAAAATCTACGGACTCTATAGGGTCATGTTTATATTGTCTTTGTGTGGATGAATTGCAGTTAGAGAAGCCTTGCATCATTTGGTATCAGAGTAGAGAATGAGACAACTGTTGGCAAAGTGAGTTTTACTGGGACATCATTTTGATGTTTGATGAAGATAAATTTTAGTCCAAGGCCAGTTGGCATCAATAATGATCATTCTCATTATACCAAATGGGCATGGGGTAAGAAGTATCAAAATTTTTGGGTGGTTTAATTGGTGGAATCTGGATAATTTTTAATTTTAGTAACTTTTCTAAAATATAAGGATAAGGCTCCCCAAGTGGAGTTAAAGGCTTATGGTTATTCCAAGTTTGGTTCCTTTGGTTTCTATTTAGATAGTTGAAGGGGTCAGAGATTTGGTTCCTTGGGTTTTGTTGGTTGGTATATGATAGAGGTGTGGATTTGAGTATAATAGCATTGTCAATGGATTTTCTCTTGGAATTTGTTGATCTGAGTAATATTTTAGGTGACAATTCAGGCGATGGTTCTACCCCAATTGGTGATAGAACTTTTGGGAGTCATAACTTTTACACCATAGCTCCGTTTGACTACCCATTTGAATCGTTGGAAATCTAAGAATGAGGGGAAATTAGTGAGATGGAATGGAACTCTACTATATGGGTTTTTACCCCCAAAAAACAAATGGAAGTGTAATAAATTTTAGTAGTGTAGTCTAAAAATAGTAAGTTTCTAAAAATAATAATTCCTTGAATTTTGTATTGTTATAAATCATGGAAGTCAAACCAATTAATATCCCTCGATATTGGTGACATTTAAAATCCTCCTCCTACCTTAAAAATGTGTATAAATGAAGATGTAACTTGAAATGGAAATTAGACATCTCTTCTCAGAGATAGGCATATGTTGTATCTACAATTTTGAGAAATAAAACATCTCTTCTCAGAGATAACATTATTAAAATTACGTTATTATTATTTATTAAATTATATTTCAACCAAAGATTTTGATTTTTTATCATTGGTATTGGTTGTGTTGTTTAGTTTGGAAGGAGAGGGCTCATTGGTTTTGTAAATTGGGTTTTTGTTTTTCAACTGTAATCTTCCCTCATCAATGGCTCTATTCTCTAGTTTGTGAGCCATGGTACCATGGTAAAAGCTTCATCGAATGTTCAGAAGATTTAGACAGACAATGTGGATGATATGTGCTTTGCACATACCCATACAAAGAGTTATATAAGCTCAGGTTGAGGCAATGAAAAGGAAAGTTGGTTGATTAGGCTCCTTCAATGAGCCACAAAATTGATAATATATTTGTCTTCGAATTATCAAATGGATTAGAGGTTGGTAATATAAAATTTATTGGATATATTGATGGAAAAGTGATCTAAAAAAGTTTGGTCTAGTTGGGAAAAGGAGATGGAGTGTTTTGGGATGGTACTATACCAATCCAATTCTGGTCTAGATAAGGACATAAGAAAGGTATAGAGGAAGAGAGCATCATCATGAGAAATCAAATAACATGCATGTCTAAATTCTCTTAAATGTTTTTGGGGGTCCTCCTTGCTTTAAAATTTATAGAATTTTGGTAATTCCCATTGTAGAGGATATAGTCAGAGAGGGATAGATGGATGGATGGGTTCATTATAAATTTGGTCATAAGAGATAAGTTTATGTGACCTTGAGATGGATGGCTCAATGGTATTCTCTTCATCATTAGCATCTTTAGCAAGTCCATTTAGGGTTTTTGAGTTGGATAGGTATATGACACCTTTTGTTGGGGCTAGGTGACATGGGAATAACTAGTGGATGGTTGGGATGACATGGTGTGTGTGTTTGGTCACGTAGGGTTGGGTGGAAGGTGAAGGTATGTATACTTGTGTGTTAGGAATATATTGATAATATGTCATAGGTATGTGTTGGAAGGTCAAGGTTGGGGTTTTTATGTGTGGCATCGAAGTGGTTAGTGGGTTAGTTGGTTGAAGGTGGGGAGTGACCAAAGTGTTTATAGGGGGAAGTGTTTGTGGTATAGAGAGTACTAAATTTTGAGATTGAGTTGTCGTTGAGGTATTTTTTGCCACCGAAGTGAATATGGAAGCAAGAGTAGAGGATAATGCCATAGTAGGTGGGGTATAGGTGATTAAGGTCAGGGTTAAACCCACTTGGGGTGTGATAGGAGGTATTTGGTTGGGGGTGGAAGGTTGGTTTGGGTTTTGGTGGATGAGATGTTGAAAGAGGTGTGGGTCAACTATGGTTGGGTTGAAGTGGTACCCACCATAAGGTGGGGTGGCATGCCAAGAAGGGGTTTGGTAGAGGAAATTGAAGCAAAAAGGGTGCTGTGTGGCATGGTATTAAGGTAGTGCTATAAAGAGACCTGATTATTATCAATGAAGATAATAAAGTTAGGATCCCCTTAATATAATATTAGGACCCTAGAAGGAGAGGGAGGATGGGAACTCTCAATGTGAGGGGAACTCTCAATTTTTGAGGTATACTCCATAGGTACAAAATAAGATGGGGGATAATTAACTTGATTTATAAGTTGTTGTCTAGTAGTGACCATATGAGAAAATAAGGAATGGAAAGGTGAAGCTCTCAAATCAAAAAAGAAGCAACAAAAAATATTTCAAAGCAATCAACACAAACACTATAAATGTGTTTAGCCTATGATTACTTTTAAATCACTTTTGGCTTATGCCTTAAAGAGTGTGGAGGGGAAGTTGGTTTGGTATGGGTACTAAAAAGGCAAGTTATATCTAGTTTTGGGTTGTTTAGGCACTCAAAAGAAAGATATATGTTGAACTTTAGTACAGGGATTGGTATTGGGGCCTACCCCCTCACTTCAAAATCTTGTAGTGATAAGGGTGTCAAGTGTTTAGCCAAGATATATTGAGTCTAGAGTTTATATTCAACTAGAGCACTGAGTTGCTTCTCCCCTTGGTGGTGAAATCCAAGTGGGATAGCTAGGAAGGGGTAAGGTTGTTGCCAAGTGATGAAATCCCAAATGGTACTTGTCTCAAGTATTATTTTTATGTGTTGATTATTCATTTTTTTGGCTTGGTATGTGAATATAAGTGAAAGATATGATAAAATTATTATTCCTCCTAGTTACTAGATGAACAAAGATCAGCAAGTAATTCAATGGATGCATAGTGTTTGTTTTAAACCCAAAATAAAATTACAAATTTATTTAAATTCATAAAAAATTTCTAAATGCAATCTAAATGAAAGATGAAAATGCAATTCCTAATCCTAAGATGATTTTTTTTTTAATTTCTTTTAAAGATGCAAGGAAAATAAATTTTAACTTTTCTAAAAATGCAACTAAAACTTGTGTTTTTTTTGTTTTTTACTTTTTTGTTTCTTGTTAAGAAATAAAATAAAAATTAATTTTATTAAAAATGAAACTAAAAATGCAACTAAGAATGTAAGTAAATATGCAACTAAACATGCAACTAAATGATTTTTATTTATTTTTACTAATGCAATTAAATGATTTTTTTTTTCACTAATGAAACTAAATGAAATGTTAAATAATGCATTTATAAATGTATTAAGACAATTAATGGACCCAATAAAACTCAAGGGTCCCACTGGGAGTGCCAAAATGTTTTATCTAATTTTTTTTATTTTTTCAAAGTGTGTAGAGTAAAAACTAGTTGTGAAGGGTGTGTAGAAAAACATGTTAAAATGCATACAATGAATCTAAATAATCATGAATAAATATTATTTTTATAGGGAATAATACCTAAAAATAATAAAACACTACCACAAAATTATTTTTTAAACAAAGAGATGGGTGGATTTCCTAGCATAAGCTAGATCCTAGAAGCGAAAGTTTTCTAGGAGGTTGCCAATCCACCTACTTTTAACACATAAGTTTGATTGATAAAAATAAATAAAATATGTATTTAAAATATAAAATTAAAATTAAATAATGAAAATAACCTAAATTTAATTAATTACAACTAAATGCTTTGTTAAGATGATTAAACTAAAGCAAATAGTTTGAATAATTAAAATTACTAAAAATTAGCTAAAAATAATATTTTGGTTCTTGGTTTGGTGAAATGGAAAGGGTAAAAAGAGTGATGTGGTTGGGGTTAGAAAATGGTTGATATGGAAAAGGTTTAAGGGGTGAAGGTTGGAAAGGATAAGGCAAAAAATGATTAAGGTGGCAAAAGGGTAAGGGGATAAAGAGAGTGAAGATGGTAAAGAGGGAAATGGGAGAAGAGGTAAATAGATAAAGGGGAAAAGAAAATGAATAGGTTAAGGGAAATTGATATGGAAGAAAATATGATAAGAATTCCAAAGGGTGGGTCTGGAAGTCAAGAAATAATAGGCGAAGAGGGATAAGAAATTAAATTCAAACAAATAAAACCAAGGTCACCTTCCAATCTTGAAGAAGAATGTTGATGAAGATGTTAGTGTTGATGTTGATATTGTTGAATTAATTTTGGAAAAACTTCAAAATAACTTCAATGATTTTGATATTCTCTCCAATATGATGATAATCTCCCTCAAAATGATGACCTCCTTAAAAAACTTGCAACAAAAATGTTAACAATAAAAGGCTAACTTCCAACCTCTCCTTGGGTGAAGGAGAGGGGGGTATTTATAGAATTTTTGTGTGAAGAAACATGCCAAAATAGAGGAATATTGAGGCAATTCAAATTTATCCAAGTGGTGTATTTTTTAGTCAATATAATGTTAGTGGAGATTCCCATGTGGGTTGGAAACTATTTCACGTTGCACATGAATCCAAGTTTGAATGGAAATCATGCACATGGGTTTGAATAAGACTGAAGAATTTTTACCACCCTTATTTGTCTTCATCCAAATATGGCACAATTTTATATGTGGAGGGATGAAAATTCTAAGGTGAGGCTAGTGGGGCTTCCCATGTGGGTTAGAAAGTCTCTCATTGGGTTGGTGAGCCTCCATGGGTTAAAAAGTCAAAGATGGGTGCCCTTTGTCTTTTCCAAAGTCTTAAAGAGGTAGGTATCTATTTTAAAGTATAATTTCATGTAGGAATACAAAAATACATATTTAATAATGACCTCTTAAGGATAAATTCACCACATTTCAAGGGGGGCCCTTGTGATGCTTGAATGAGGTCATCAAGCACTTTGGGAAGGGTCCCAAGTGGGGTATGATGTCCCACATGAAGCCACATCACTTCTAAGCCATGTCACTTGCCATATCACCTCCCAAATCACCTCCCATGTCACTTGACATGTCACATGCCATGTCACTTACCATGTCATCATGAATAGTGATAGTCGGTCCCATAGTGAATAGTGAGGGTGAATAGTACTTTCAAATAATGATTTTGAATTATATTTGTGACTAGGAAAATAGTGATTTGGTTGGTTAAGAGGGGTTTTGGGAAGGTTTAATAAGTTTTAGGAGATCCCAAGGAATTTGGGCATAAAAAATTGTAAGTGTGTATTTTTCTAGTGTCTACAATAAGGGTTCCATTGTCTAAGGTCATCAATTTTCAAATTAAAAGACAACCTATGCTTTGATGCAGCCTCAATATGGCCCCAGTACCTGAAGATAGTCTTACAAATTGTCATGGAAAAACTATTCATGAGACCCTTACTCTTGGTTTTAAAAAATCCATCTATCACATTGAGGATTTGATAATCCACCTCTATTTTTGATAATTTATCAGGTATGTGGATTGGAAATTTGAGAGGAGCACTTTGGGTTCCCTTAATCCTTATGGCAATGCAATATTGATACAACCATATGCCCCCTATTTATTTAATAGATATTTTGATTAAATGTCTTACTCTCATCATAGGAAGACCATTTATAGCCTCACTCAATGTATGATAGACACAGTCATAAATGAATTGGATGTGATCTCTATACTTATAGATGTGAAATTTGGAGTAGTACTGGGAAATGGTCTAACTACCATTTGGAGACTAATCTCTTTGATTAGTAATATTTGTGGTTGCATAAATGGAATATAGTAAATAGGACATCATGTAAAAATTAGTCCTTTTCTTATTCTTGATGGCATATATCTATCTACTTAGGGATATGCTTATTATCTCACCTAATGGAGGAACCATTACCTTTTCAATTAATGAAATACACCATGGGCACCCATATTGGCTATACATATATTGTAGTTTCACACCCATACAACTTGCTCAACATTTTCATCACCATCCTAACTTCAGGTCTAAATTGACTAATAGGGACGTTCTTAGTAGGATCCACAATAACTTGATTACCAAATTCCAACCACCTAGCTAGGATGTCCATCATGTTGTGCTACTTTTACCATGAATTAATGGAGGTTAGGTCAATCTAAGGATTGTATGATTTGTAGTAAGAGTCAAATGCAATTGGGGATATGTAAGAAACTTTCATCAAATTATGTTCATTAATCAACATGCCCTTGTCTATTATATCTACTTTAAAAATAGGACCAAGAACATCAATGCAATGATGTACCTTTGGTTTAGTAGTTGCATAGTGAATTATAGTCATCTTGATGGCCATAATGTCATCATAAGGTCTCTATGTTGGAAGGATATTTTATTTTTATTTGGTGATAATTAGCTATTTTTCAATTATCCAAAATAATATGGAGTAATTGTTATCCCTTGTATTCAACAAAGCAGCTAAAATTCCATGTCCTTGAATACTTATCCTTCAGCATCTAATGTCAAAAATATATTAAATTCTTTCTTTGAAACATGTTTATGAGTCACCATTGCTATAATTCTAATTGAATTATCCTTTTGCACATAATAGTTCAACTCTTTTCAGCTCAATCACAATGAATTCAGAGATAATTTAGGGTTTTTTGTACACTCTAATGCTTTTTGGAGGTTTACGCAGAGATATAATGGTGGTAAGCAAGTTAAAAATGTGTGATTTGATGACTTATATTTCATTTGGATTGCACATTTATACCTTTCACATGCTTGGGTCCACAAGATCTTCTATTATGATGTGTTCTTCCTATGTGGAATTTCCATGTCACGTTGTTCATTTATCTAAATTGTGAGCATTGTCATTTTTGGACATGTGTCATTACTTCATGAAATCTTGAATATCAATCAAAATTCACACCATTGATATTTTAAGAAGTCCTCTAGTCTTGACTTTATTGCTATCTATTGATTTTCCTTTTGAGCTTTTGAGATCAGGATACTTGGTAGCTCTATGGCTCTCTATGCATCTTGAAAACATTCTTCATCACTTGAATGATCTTTCACCACATGGAAGCTTCATGTTTGATCTAGGCTCTTTGAATCATTGACTCCACTCACACTGTTGATCTTTAATGTATGATCAAATGCAAGCCACTGATATTCTATTTATAATATTAAATGTGCTTTATTTAATTTGTTGAATGCATGATCAAACATAGAATATTGATCTTGCTTCTTTATTCAAATGCTCACACATGGGCAATTGATCTACTTGATCACTCACCAAGATTTTGACACTTGTCACTCTCACATTCTTTCTTAACATCCTTGACTTGTTGACCTTTGCTCATCATTAGATCTTTGATCTGTATCCAAGCTCTACCACTTATCATTAATTCAATTGACTTATTTACTCTAGATTTGCCCATAGATCATTTATCTTTGGCTCGCACTCTTTATATTTTCCACTTGGATACATCATGTTTAATTCATTCTTGTAAACAATTAAAATCAATAAAGTAAAGGTTTAGAGTATAAATAACTTAAGATAAAGTTTTAGACTAAGGTTTTAGTCAGATTAATAAACACGATTAGAGATTCAACTAAAGTTCAAACTAGATTTGAAATATAATAAAATGTTCTCACATAAATTTGACCCCATTTTACAAAGAACCCTGTTTAAATATAAATCCATTTCAAAATAAAAATTTAGGCTAAAATACTTAGACTAATGTTTTTTAACATTATTTTAACATGGATTTAATCAATCAACTAAAACCAAAGGTTGGTATATAAAAATAAAATGAGATCGTATTATTTAACCAACTAAGTGTTAATTTAACATTGAAGCATAAACTTAAACAATGTTTATTCAAATGGAACACCATTAAACCTGCAACATAGAAACACAAGAATCAAACATTAGAAACATTGGATGAAGTCAAACAAGGATTATATGTAAACATGTCGATTAATCTAGATGAGAACCATGACATTCAAATAATGCATTTTGATTAACTTGAATGCACAATTTCTAACACAATTTTCAAAATTAAACAAGGGTCCTCATTTTTTAGAAATGGGGGTATGTTGACCTCAACAAATGGTGAATTCTAGGGGAAACATTACAAAATTTTAGAAATTAGATACTCTTGGATTAAAATAATAAAAATACCAATCATTCTAAATGATCAAGTACCATTGTTAAGATCAATTCATGATTAAAACATTTCTTATAAATTTAGAATTAGGCTTAAACATCAAAACTTAGTCATGTTGTGTGTGTGTTTTTATTCATTCATTGATTTCCATGGAAATTAGATAACAACTTCTAGATTTCATGACCTTAATCACTAACATAGAATTATAGCATATTTATATATTCATTATGAATCATGCTTTTATGAAAAGGGAAGGTTTGAGCATTGTTCTCCTACCAAATAGGCATCCATAACCCTGATAGAGATACCTTTGGATTCATGTAAGGCCTTGTTCCACTACCAGCTAGATGTCCATAGCCCCAGTGAAGGTTAACATAATCACCTTTACTTAGAAAGCTTTCAATTTTTCAATAAAGCTCTTATTTTTGTAGATATATTTCACTTTCCAAAAAAATTTGGGAACCAAAATTAGCCATGTTTTTAGGATTTTGTCAAATGTTTGATTTTCAAATAATCATCTTTGGTTATAAAACTCATCCCAGGCAATAATATTATTTAAGTGTTAACATGACTGTACTCTAATAATTCAAACTTTCACTCATACATGTGCAATCCTTATTAGAACCAAATTTAGATCAGAACAAGGTTTAGGATTTTAAGGAACAATTAACCTAGATATCAATCCTTACCAATTTCTCTAAATAATAACATCAAGCTCAAATTTCCAAGATCCATGATCAACCAATATTTGAGAGTCATACCTGCATTCTTGATTTGATAAGTTCCTTTGAGAAACTACATGGATTGGAGCTTTAAAAGTATCTTGAAAAAAACTTATTGAAAGCAAGGGAAAAAAAAAACTAACACACAACAAGCAAAATAGATAACAAACAAACAAGAACATGAAAAACACTAATCTAAGCCTACCTACACTAACTCTAATGAGTCTTACAAGTTACTCCATGAAGACTTAAGGTGATAAAATAGAGAATTAGTGTTTGAGGTATTTCCCATTAGTTGGTAAAGTGAACTTTGCTCCCTATAAGTCTTTGATTTTGAAGATGTTGTCTCCCAATGTCTTAGAAATTTTATAGGGACCAATCCACAAAGGAATGAATTTCCCATGTTGTTATTTTAGTTTTAAGGATTTGTCCCATAGGAAAACTAGGTATCCCTACCCAAACACCTTGATCTTTGAATGATTTTCAAACCATATTTTGACTATGGTTTGATGTCTACTAAAGTTGGCAAATGCTTCTTCCCTTTCATCTTCCATTTGAATGATGTCAAGTAATCTAGAATTGGAAAATTCTTGATCTTCTTCCATATTTTATTACATGAACTTGAAGGTTACAATTTTTAGAGTGATTTAAAATATTGGCTCTTGAACATACACCCAAAAAAATGATGATGCTTTTTGATCTTGCTTCGCCCTAGTTTTATCTACCCAAAGAACATACTTAAGCAATTTATGCCATGTTCTTAGTTCTTGAACTACAAAATTTTTGATAGCTTTCATAAAAAATTTGTTTATTGATTCTAAGACTCTATTACCTTGAGGTTAATGATTTGATGTGGACTTAAGAATTATGTTGTTATCATTGTCCCACTTAGTCATCTTAATAGATATAAAGACTAATCCATTATCAAAAACTAATGATACTAGTGTCCCAAATCTTGTGCAAATGTTCTCTTCTAAGAACTTGATTACATCTTCAGTTCTAAATTGTTTATTTCCCATTACCTCTATCCACCTAGGAAAATAATTAGTAATAGTAAGAACCTGTTTGTGCCCATTTGAAGAATCAAGGTTAATCACCCCTGCAAAGTCCAAACTCCATTCAGAAAAAGGCTTGTCAATTAAAATAGGTCTCAATGGCATAGCTATTTTTGGTTCCTTGGTGTTAAAAATATGAAATTTATGGAATTCTATAACATGTTTATGTGTATCCTTGAATATGGTGGGCTAATAATATCCTACCCTCAGGATTTTATGAGCTATTATTTTTCCATAGGGGTGTCCACTCCCAAGTTTCTCATGAAAAGTACTCAAGATCTTAGTTGATTCTTCCTTTAAAACACATGAACCTAAATATTAACCCATACTTGATCAATAAATTTGATGAATTGAGCCTCAAATATCTTCTTTGATATCTACACAATATTATAGGACATGAACCATTGATTAGAAGATCAATAATTGCATCATACCAATCATTTGGTTGGAATTGATGTTAATTAACCTGCATGACATTCAATTTAGGATTAGTATTGGAAATAATTTGAATCTATTTTTGAAACCTTAATAACTTGTAATTTTTCATCTCAAGATCATACTCTTGGAGTATAGACATCCATTTACCTCTTCTCTCTCCTAGTTTGCATCGACTAAGCATAAGTTTAGTGGCAGGATCTGTTAATATTGTAAGCACTTTATTCCTAATAATATAGTGTCCTAAATTTTTAACTACCTTAATTAAAGCACATGTTTATTTTTCAATCAAAGAATAATATAACTCATTACTCTTAAAGTTAGTGATCATAAATGCAATTGGATGATCATATTTATCTATTTTATGAGTTCTAAAAAAATATTTTGTGAAATTAGGACTTATCAACATCGATGCCTATTTTATTACTTATTTAATATCCTTGAAGGCTTTATTTATCCCTTCATTCCATATGATCTTGGAATCCTTATTCAACATTTCATTAAGTGGCTTCACAATTTTCACAAAACTAGAAATGAACTTTCTCACAAAATTGATTTTCCCAAAGAAAATTTTAATTATTCTCTACTATTAGGGGGTTCTATTTTGGATATGGAATTGACTCTATCAGGATATATATAAACTCCATCTTTTATCATAAAATGTTCTAATAACTTCCCTTCTGTAACAAAAAAAATTATTTTCTTATGATTAAGGGAAATTACATAACTTATACAATGTTCAAATACCTATTGTAAATGCATAATATGGTCTTCCACATTTTAAAAAAACATAGTTAGATCATATATATATATATATATATATATATATATATATGTATATATATATATGATGCACTCATCTATGAGACCTTTAAATGCATGTTCCATATCTATTTGAAAATTTGATCCTACATTTATTAGTCCAAAAGGCATTATATTATAAACAAAAGTACCTGACTTTGTTATGAATGCAGTATTCATTTTGCCCTCCTTGTTGACAAATACTTGACTATAACCTAGAAAAACCATCAATAAAAGAAATCATAATATAACCACTAACAATTTTAATGACCTGGTCAAGAGAAGGTAAAGGATAATTATCCTTTTTCGAAGATTTTTTCAAATTTCTAAAGTCTATGCATAATCTAATTTCTCACTTCTTCTTTCTAAAAGGTACTAAGTTAGCTACCTAGGTAGAATTTCTAATTGGAAACACTATTTTTGCATCTAATAGCTTCTTATCATCTTTATAGATTAATGTTTATAAAATAGGATTGACAGGTCTTTGCTTTTGTCTAAAAGGTTTACAAGCTTCTTTTAATGGGATGATATGGGTAATGACTTTAGGATCAAAGATATTTAAGTCTTCATAAGACCATGCTATAACATTTTTATACTTGGTCATCAACTCTTTAGCCTTTTTATATTCTTTATTTGTGTATGTTGTACCAATGTTTACTAGTTAAGGTTGACCTTGAGTTCCTATGTCAACTAAATTATAATCTTTCCCATTCACTTTAGGAATTTTGATAATTTCAACTAGCTTGTCTTGATCAAACAATATTTCTAAGGCAATAATTCCTTTGGGATTTTTTTAATCATTCAATTGATTAATTTTTTCATCAACTTTGTCTCCATCAAGAGAATTCTCATTGACTTCATCAATAATATGATACTCAAATACTCTTGATATATTCATGAAATCAATTATGTTTTGATCACCACTAAATACTTGTAAATGATTGACATTATTAGGAACTAAGGGACATAGAACAATTCAATGCTAAGGTTTCCTATCTTGGAGTCTTGATTTGGCATGAGGTTGGCTATAGCTGAAGCTAGTTCATCGCAGGCTTGTTCTCTTCTCTAAAAATTGAAACAATCTTAAAGGCATCAAAGTACTTAATCAAGTCCCATACACCATACTTATATTTATTAAGATATGAAAATTTTCATTGGTATTTACTCCAAACATGATTAACTACTAGCTGAGAATCCCCATATATTACTAGTTCTTTGACCTTGTGTTTGATAACAAATTGTAACCCTAATATATAAGCATCTTACTCTACCAAATTATTAGTATAAGGAAATTAAATTTTGTAAGAAGCATTAAATTCCTTCCCAATGGGATTGATTAAAACAATTCCTACTCTAGATCTATATTTACATCTAGCACCATCAAATTATAATTTTCATAGTCTAGGCATAGCATGAGAGTCTTTAGAGTCACATACTTGGGGAGTGTCAAGGGTATAAAATCCTAAATTAGAATAAATGATGTTGACCCTTTCATTTGCTACATTATATTTACTGATCATGTGTTTCATTTTTTTATGTATTTCAATCTTAATTTGATTGTGAACTCCCTTCCATGGAAGGCACATATGATAACAGTCAGTTGACATGTATCTATTTAAAGACTTAGTCCAATCTCTACTAAGTAACATCCCATAAGCATCTAAAATGTCCATAACTTGAATATCTATGAACTGCTACACTCTTGGCTCTAAAGTATGTTGCATATATAGATTTAACAATTCATTAATTACTTTAACTCTAGATTTGTCTAATTAACTATAATATCATACTTAATTGGAGTTAAACCAAGCTTTTCACAAATATATTTTGGCATGATGTTTTCAAAGGAACCTAAATCTAACAAATAATTAATCAAGTTTTTACCAAAAACTCTAACTATTAGTAATAATGGTAGAACCTTTACCTTGTCTTTATGCATCACTACATTGGCATTTACAACCTTTTATGATTTAGTAGGTTTTTTTGATAAAGATTCGAGCAACAAGTCTCTTTGTTCAGTAATTTGAGTCAACTCATCTAAATTGATATTATCTTTAATATTTTTCATATTCTCAACTATAATGTATCAACTCCTAGTATAAGAACTAGATGCATCAACATTATTTGTAGTGTTACTTCCCTTTAGAGGTTCTAGATTGTTGTCTACTATGGGATCAAGAGGAGTATCAAAGTTGTTTGGTGGAGTAGAACTTGTTAATGGTTGTTTTTGTTCTCTATTCTTAAGTGGATAAGTCTCCTTTAGATACTATTGAAAACCATGAATCTCTTTTGGAGTATCTTTAGGTTCATTCTCATCTTTGAATGGGAAATCAAATGTCTCCACCATCAGAGTTATGGCAGTATATTTAGATGAATTTGAAGAACTAGATGTACCTAAAAAATTATCTTTGTTAGGTCCACCTTCAAATATATCTAATTCATCTTGAAATAATTCTAAATCATTACAAAATTTTATACAATCAAATTCACCATACTTTGAAGTGTTATGAACTCTACAATATTTAGTTAAAGCTACATCACATATGTTTATTTTAGGAAATTTTTTATTTGTAGATGACTCATTATTATTGTTATTTTTGTTTAGATTATTATGAAACTTATTTTTAGGTCTGTTAAACCTCTGATACGAATAATTCCTATTAGAATTTTCCCTAGTATTACCAACTTATTTTTGTAAATGAAGAAAATCAGTGCTCAATTTTTGAACCATTTTGAGTATAGAGTCATTTTCATTTTTATATGCCTCTAATTTATGACATGAGTAGTAATCATATCTATTGGCACCATAGCTCTTTAGTCTTGTGGATGAGACTCTTTGTAGTGTTATTTAAGAATCCTAGGTTTTGACCAGGATGAGCATGACTAAAAGGTAATTGGTTTAAAATTAGTGTTTGATTTAAAGAAGACATGTTTTGATTAGCATTTGGAATGACATTAAATGTAGGGAAATTAGGATTGACATTAATAATTACATATTCTAATTGGCCCTAGGGTTGCATTTGATCACTTATTTTCATAGCTTTAGAATATGCTAAGGCCAATGTATTTATAACTCCAATAGATCTTTTTAGAAAAATAGAAGTTATTAGATCTAAGTAATCTTTATAAATATCTAAAGATAAAGCTTTATTAGGTCTGTAGGGAGGTATAGTTCTGATAAACATGTCCTCTAATCTAGCATTGAAATCTCTAATGGTTTCACTCGAATCTCTTTTTACAGTAGTGAGTTGTTGATAAAGGACACAAGGACTTATGATCTTTCCAAATTGATCAATGAAAATAATGTTGAAATCATTCTAACTGCTAATGTAATTTTTAAGAAGGTTGAGAAACTAATCATATGCTACATCTTTGAATGTAAAAGGACACAATTTACAATCAACATCTTCATGAACAACATTCAATAATCTTAAATCAGCCTTAAAAGACTCGATATGTTCTTTAGAAGTAACCACACCTATAGGATTAAAATAAGGTAAATACTTCGTAGGATTTCTAGGCAAGTCATGTACCCGACCAAGCACATTGATAGAAGATCCACCTAACCATGTCATACCTTGATAAGGGTTGGACATAGGAGAATAACTAATAGGTGAATTAGGTTACAATTTAGAAACTCTACAGTTACCTTTATCTGCTCTTGATTTCTTATAAATATTCAAAGCAAAAAGAGGTAGCCTTGTCTCAGACTTTGACTTAGTCTTTATTCTTGGTAGGTCTAGCTTGTAAACTTTGAATCCTATTCAAAATATGAAATATAAATTTTATATTTGAAAAGAACAATGACTAAATTTATACATTAAGTAAATTTTTCACAAATTCATACAAACTATTTCAAAAAACATTGATCTCTAACAGAATTATCTTAAAGATACCTCCAAAATTGTGAGTATGAGTGATATTTACACTTCTAAGTTCATATAAACCTACATTTACAAATAATCAATTAATCTTTGAATAAAATTTCTATCACTAACCTCAAACACATCTAATTTACAAAGCTTAAGCTACCTTTGCAAAAATTTGTCATAAATTTTCAAAGAATAGTTATCTTTAGCTAAATAAGCCTAAAGTTTAGTCTAAAACCATGAATATCAATGATATTTACACAATTTAAGTTAATAAAGCACAAATATGCCAATAATAAAATTATCTTTGAATAAAATTCACTAAAATTAGCTAAGATACTTCAAATTCATAAAGCTTTAGCTAAACGCCCTCCTTCTAGCACCAATGAAATATTCATGTTGATGCCTGAAAGTGTATCATAGGATTTACAGAGTGTTTAAAATACTTCTCATCTATAGATTCAAATAATCTATTGTATGAGTATTTGGTTATTATCTTCCTAAGATCTTTTGTGGAATAATGGAAAATTAATTAATTATTTAATAAAATGATAATATAACTGGTTATTGGGAGCAATCATGGTCTTAAAGCTTGCTTGTGAAAGATGAAAATAATTTAAACTAAGTATAGCAAATTTTGACCAAAGCCTAAAGTCTAAAATCTAATCTAACATGTATATTTATAATGAAAATTAAACTATAGTGATTTGATTAAAAAATGAGTAAAAGGAAGGGTAGGGAAAAAAGAAGATGAATATTGTTGATCTTTAGTCTAAACATTATGACAAAGCTTGATTTTAATCAAAAGCATGCACTCAAACCAATATATTACATGAAATATCCAAATACATAAATCCTATCATTTACTAGAAAAAAGTCTAAGGATTTTGTAACAATGCAAATAAGAATTCAATTTCACTTTAAGGATTTACTTACAAAAGAAAATAGCATTAGCACATCTTCAGAAAAAGCAATGGAAATAAAATGAATCTAAAAACTTTAAATCAACATAGCATAATCACAAATTGAAAATTTTTCATTCACATATGCACATATAATATTCAAGCAAGAAATTCAAATCTAAACATCAAATTAGATGTTTGAGGAAGTAATCATGATAACAAAATTACACAAACAAATATGAAACAATCCTTGCAGAATTACCTTGCTTGTAGTTTTTTTTATATAAAACTCCCTCCCTTTTTGTAAATGATAATAACCTTTTTATATAAGGTTTTAAGGTATGTCGATGAGTCATAACAAATTATAATTAAACAAGTATCAAGAACTACTATCCTTTTACAACATTCTTGAATAAAACATTTTACAAAATGGACTGACCTATAAACAATGCACTTTACAAAATACACATGTTTTTACAAAATAAAATATTCCCTTTTCAAACGATATACATATTTTTTTACAAAAATAATATTCTAAGTTAATAAATTCTACTTTGATAAGCTCCTTCAATTTTAGTCCTCTGCTTTTACTACTTCATCTTCATTGCCTTATCATGTACTTCATCAATTAATTTGGAATTGATGATAGGCTCAATGAGTAATTTCTCTTCTAGGTCTACCAGGTCTTTCAATTATTTGTACTCTCTACCCATTTCTTCCTTGATGCTTCTATCACCACCAATTTTCTCCTCTACAAATAGGCTCATGTCCAAGATTCCTTTATGATCTACCCCTAGTTTGACTTGGATTTTTCTCTTCACTTTTTGTATGAATTTATTATCCCTATATTTTAACTCCTCATCCATTATTAATTGAATGGGACTAAGGGTAGTTGGGTCCTTGATCAATCCTCCTAGAATATGCACCATTTTACTCTCTAACTACTTGAAATCTTTATAAATATTCTCCATGCCCTTGCACCATTTTTTCATGTCCTTTATCTTCTCTAATAAGATAATCATAGCCATGTTTAAATGTACCAAGATTAATATTTTAATAGGAATTTGGCCATCCATCAATACATTGATCAATTCCTTTACCTTATTTCTTGAAGCCTGGCATTGATGGATCTGTTGCACAGTCATGGAATGTTTGTTGTTCACCATATCTTGCTTAGACCTTATAGCTTTTAGGAAGCTAAATGTGTCATAAATGATTGCTTCAAACTTATTGATCATATCCATTGGCACTAATAGGATATATTTCTCCTCTAAGTTCTTATGTTACTACTTCATACCTTTGACAACAGCTTGTAACTATTCTAATTATGCTTGAGCTTGCTTTAGTACATCCTCCTCAAATATTGGATCCTCAATAGCACTCTATCCCTTCTCCTGGGTCAAACTAGTCAAGGGATCCACCTTTTAATATGTAATCTCTTCACCACTTTGCATGAATATTTTCTCAATCACCATTTGTAAAATAGTATTATTTAGATCAAACATGACCCTAATTGAAGATAGGGCCACATGTGGCATTAGGATTTCTACTTGTGATTGGGTTGTCTTGCTTAGAGTAGCCAATCTCTTTGCCTCTTATTCTTGTAGAGCAATGATCCATGGCTTCAATTCTTGTTATATTAGGATGTTAGTAGCCTTCACCACAGACCATGGATGATGAATAGTGAGAAGTTTTTCCAACCTTGTTTTATAAATAAAACACTTAGTAATATGTGGATCATATAATATGTTTTTTTCACTAAATAAGTTGACTTCACTTAAAGGATGAGTGATTGTCACATTTGATTCTTTGCCTTTGGAACAATGGTCATCTCAAATTTCCTTTTAGGGTTATCAATAACCAATATATCTAAAGAATTTCCCTTACCTTGATTGTTTTCCTTTAATTTTTTTGTATCCGAATCTATCTCATAAGTCATTTATAACATCATAAGTGCATATTCAACATATTCATTATGATCCAATGCTATCATATGTACCTCCTATTGAGTTAGATCTTGATCTAATGTTTTTAAAGATTCAGGAACTGATGAACTTGAAGAAATTTCATTTGGTCTTTTCTATTTAGGCCTATGTTCTATTTGTACCTCTATTGAGGGAGGCTTGAAAGAAGCAACATCAATTAGATGATATTTCCTAGGGCTTAGTTGACACCTATATTCCATTTTCTAATCCTTATTCAATATAGAATCATGTCTTATGATGTGTTCCTTTACTCTCTTAGTAACTTCATAGATTGAGGATGATTTAATGTATATGAAGTCAAATGAACTGGTCTCATGCTCATATGGTACATTTAAAATACCCTTGATCTTTAAATGTTCTTTTACCTTCTTATATGGGTCCCATTATCTAAGGTCATCAATTTGAAAATTAAAAGACAACCTATGCTTTTATGTAGCCTCAATATGGTCACATTGCCTGAAGATAGACTTACCAATTGTCATGGGGAAACTATGTTGGAGACCCTTTCTATTGGTTTTACAAAATCCATTTATCCCATTGAAGATATGATAATCCACCTCTTATTTTGATAATTTATTAGGTACATAGATTGGCAATTTGAGAGGAGCACTTTGGGTTCCCACAATCCTTATGACAATGCAATCTAGATACAACCATAAGTCCCCTATTGATTCAATAAATATTTTAATTAAAGGGATCACTCTCATCATAGGAATATCATATATAGCCTCACTTAATGTAAGGTATACACTATCACAAGTGAACTAAATGTGGTATCTGTACTTATAGATGTGTAATTTGGAGTAGTACTAGGAAATAGTTTAAGTAACATTTGGAGACCATTATTTTTTATTAGTAATCCTTGTGGTTAGATAGATAACATCTAGTAAATAGGACATCATGTAAAACTTAGTATTTTTCTTATTCTTGATGGCATAATCTCACCTAATGGAGGAACCATTACCTCTTAAATAATGAAATACACCATGGGAACTCACATTGGCTCTACATATGTTTTAGTTTCACACCCATACAACTTGTTCAACATTTTCATCACCATCCTAACTCTATGTCTAAATTGATTGATAGGGATGTTCTTAGCAAGATTCACAATAACTTGATTACCAAATTCTAACCACCAATCTAGGATGTCCATCATGTTGTGATACTTTGCTTAGGAATTAATGGAGGTTAGGTCAATCTAAGGCTTGACCAATTTGTAATAAGACTCAAATGTAACTAGAGATATGTAAGAAATTTTCCTTGGATTATGTTAATTAATTAACATGCCCTTGTTTGTTTTAGCTACATTGAAAAAGGGACCAAGAACATCAATGTAATGTACATCTAATTTATCAGTTACATAGTGAAGTTGATTCATCTATATAGCCAAAATGTCATCATAAAGTCTCTTTTCTAAGAGAATCATCTTATCTTCTTTGGTGATATCTAGCTAGTTTTCAATTGTCCAAAATAATTCAGAGCAATTATTATCCCTTGTGTTCAAAGAAGAAGCTACAAATTTTATGTCCTTAAACACTCATCCTTCAGCATCTGATGTCAAATATAGCTCAACTTATTTCTTTAAAAACTATTTATGAGTCACCATTCTATAATTCCAATTGAATTGTCCTTTTGCACATAATATTTCATCTCTTCTTAGCTCAATGATAGTTAATTTAGAGACAATTTAGGGGTTTCCATACACTATAGGGATTTTTGGAGGTTTATTTAAAGCTATAATTGTGTCAAACAAGTTTTAAATTTTTTATTATGACTTAGATTTCACATTTATACCTTTTGTATGCTCGGGTCCACAAGATCTAGTATGATGTGTTTTGCCTATATGGCATTGCCATGTCTCATTGTTCATTTATTTAAAATGTGACCATTGTAATTTTTGGACACATGTCATTAATTCATCCAATCTTGAAGCTCGATCAAATTTTCACCATTGATCTCTTAAAAAGTCTTCTGGACTTGACTTTATCATTGGTCATTGATCTTCCTTTTGAGCTTCTGAGATTGGGACACTTGGTAGCTTTGTGGCTCTCTATATGCCTTGTAAACATTATTCATAACTTGAATGCTCTCACACCATGTGGTGGCTTCATGTTTGATATAGGATCTTTGAATTTTTGACTCCACTCCTACCATTGATCTTTAATGTATGATCAAATATGGGCCATTGATATTCCTTTTATGGGATTAAATGTGCTCCATCAATCTATTGAATACATGATCAAACATAGACCATTGATATTAATTATTTATTGACAAGCTCATACATGAGCCATTGATATGCTTGATGACTCATCTATATTGTGACACTTGTTACTCTCACATTATTTCTTAGCATCCTTGACTTGTTGACCTTTGCTCACCATTATATCTTTGATTTGTATGTAAGATCATGCCACTTATCATTAATTAATTTGACTTATTGACTCTATATTTTACCATGGATTATTTATCTTTGCCTCACACTCCTGATATTTTACCAATTAGTGATACCACATTTAATTTATTCCTATGAATAATTAAAATCAATAAAGTAAGGGTTAGGATTATAAAGAACTTAGGATAAAGTTTTAGACTAAGGTTTTGGTCATATTAATAAACATGATTAGAGCTTAGACTAAAGTTTAAAATAGGTTTAAAATATAATAAAATCTTATCACATAAATTTGAACCCATTTTAAAAAGAATACCACGTAAATATGAACCCATTTCAAAAATAAAAAATTAGGATAAAATACCTAGACTAAGGTTTTTTAGCATCATTTAAACATGGATTTAATCAATAAATTGAGACCAAAGATTAATATATAATAATAAAATAATATCATACTATTTATCCAAATAAGGGTTAATTTGACATTTGAAGCATAAACTCTGAACATTATTTATTCAAATGGAACTCCATTAAACCTACATGGAAACACAAGAATCAAACATTAACAACATTGGATGGAGTTAAACAAGGATTATGTGTAAACATGTCAATTAATATATATGAGAAACATTATATTCAAATAATGCACTTTGATCAAGTTGAATGCAAAATTTCTAACACAATTTACAAAATTGAATAAGGGTCATCATTTTTAAAAATTGGGGTATGTTGACTTCAATAGAGACCAAAATGGTTTCCAATGCCAATTAGTCCTTTAAATCATATTAGGTATTGTATGTTAAATGAGTGTGTTACACTCTTAATCTATGGCATGTCTAGGGATATGTGTGGTTGACTTATGGATTACATACCTCTTATATTATCCTATCACATTTATCTATGTTCTTAGTAAGGTTAGCCTATGGAATAACCATGGATAAGTAGAGTATATATAGTAGGTAGTGGCTAGTATGTGAATAACGTATTGTGAATTGTAATTTTATTACATTGTTGTTGAGGTTACCCCATGAAAGTGGATCACTTATATTTATCAAGCATTCTATTCTTCTATCAATTATTATTGTGGATATAATATATGTGCTCTCATTTATACTATGTAATATTACACCATGTGAACATCTAAGTAATTTCAATACAAGTGGTATTAGAGCATTAATTTGAGAAAGTTCATGAAATGACATTTTTTTTAGATATGGTGTTACACATCTCCTATGATATGAAGGATAAAAAAATTATCTTTTGATCTAGGAAGAGTTTACTTCTTCCATGAATGAAATATTGTTCAAAGTGTTTATTTTTATTCATAGAATTTTTTAATATTATGAAAATTAATAGTTGTTAGATTCATCTCTATGAGATGATTGAAATGGTATATTCTATCGATACACTTTTTAGGATGAAATGTTTCACCCTTATACAAAATATTAGTCCTTGGATTATCTTAGTGAGGTGATTGCAATAGTCTCATTTCTTGATACATTTTTTTAGGGTTGATACCCTTCTAGGGTTTGTGCATGTTTGTCCTAACACTTGTAGATGTGGGAAAGGGAAAGAAAATCCTAAAATACCTCTCAAGGAAGATGTGGATTTTGAAACTTCTAATCCATGTATTTCTTGTATGATTTTAAAAAATTACTTATATTTATATGGCATGGTCCATAAATATGATCTCAATGTAGTTAAATGGGACATTAATGGATTGTGGGATAAATTACAATAAATAATTAGAAAATTATCCAAAATTTAAGCTCATTCTTTGTAAAATAACCCTCCACCACACTAGTTTGGATCTCTTCCTCCAAACAATCACACCACTAATCCTGATATGAAGTCATTATTTCCAAAAGTGTAATTACACAAGGTTGATGGTAATGATCCACCCACATGGATCACTCAAATTTAAAATGTTTTTGATCTACATTAGAATCCATGTTTAAAAAATGTGGTCATGGCCACTCTGTATATGGAACCTAAGCATTTCATTTGGTATCGATGATTACGTAATCAAAACAAAAATAAGGGTCTATTGGTTTCCTCATTTATATTTTTAGAGGAGATTTAGCTCCACTATCACAAAAATGTCTCATAAAACTAACTCATCCAACTATCCAAACTATGCCATATAGAGAATATAAAAGGTTATATTAATCATTTTCATAATCTCTCCTTATGTGTAATATATATCATTAAGGAAAATATGAGTAATATATTATTGGGTGGCCTTAAGAAAATCATCCAATTAGATGTTTTCATGTTTAATCCTAGTTCATTTTCTAAACCCATCACAAGGGCAAGATTAATAGAGGAAAAATATATAATCAAACAAAGACCTTTCACTAATGTCTATGAATTCACTTTCTTAGCACCATCATTTCTTTATCCTACCAGATTGACCACTCATCAAATTGAGGAGAAGTGTGCAATATATTTATATTTTGGTTGTGATAAAAATGGAGTAAGGACATTGTTATGCTAAAAATAAGTGATTTTACATTTAACGCACCAATGAGGATGATGAATCTTTAGGTGCATGTTTGGATGAATCTAAATATTCTCAACCTACTATTTCCTATCATTCACTTTTAGGTATTATTACTCCTCAAACTCTTAATATGGTGGGTTTCCTCAATAAAATTAAGGTGGTGGTGTTGGTTGACTCTCAGAGTAAACACAACTTCATAAAAATTAATGTCTTATCATTTAAAATATTTTAATCACCCAACTCTAACATTTCAAGTCATGATTGTAAATGAAGGTACTATCAACTATTCTATAAAATTCCATCATATAAAGTTTTCTATGGGAGACGACTTGTTATATTCTCATGGGTTTTCTATTCACATGGGAGGGGATAGCATTATTTTGGAAGTGTAATGGCTCACCACTTTAGGTACTATTGAGATGAATTTATAGGAACTATTCATGCACTTCTATTTAGAAGGGAAGAGGTTTTAACTATGTGGATAATGGGCTAAATCTCTAAAACTAGTTAGTTCCCATAAAATCATGAAGATTCTAAAAAAAAGGTATTGAAGGATTTATGACACACTTATTTTCCATAGAGGTTCAACCAATTAATGAGTCTACCCACCCTGATTTATAAATGGTAATGAATGACCATTGTATTATTTTTGTGATATTGTAAAAGGACTTCCACCAAGTCAATCCGATGATCATGCCATAAAAATACTTACATAAAATACACCACACAATATTAGACCCTATAATCATCCATATATATATGAGATTAAAATTATAAATATGGTATAAAGGATGTTAGAGGCAAGAATTATTTGACATATCCAATGAAAATATTCCTCCCCATTAGTCACGGTGTGGAAGAAGTATGCCATTTAGAGGATGTACCTAAACTATATAGAACTCAACAAATACATTATCAAAGATAAGTTTTCTATTCTAGTAATTGATTATTTTCTAGATGAATTGCATGGTGATGTTTATTTTACCATGTTAGATATTTACTTTGGGTATCAATAGATATGAAGCTATGAATAGGACATACCTAAAACAACTTTCAAAACTCATGAAGGACACTCTGAATTTGTGGTGATGCCTTTTGTCCTTCCAAATACATCATCTAAATTATAGAGTTTAATGAATACATTTTTATACCATTTTTGAGAAATTTTGTATTGTATTTTTTTATGAGATCATCATTTACAATAAAAATTGGGAAGACCATTCGAAGTATGTGAAATTTACTCTCGGTTCTAAAACAACATCAAGTTTATGCCAAATCTTCCAAATTTGATTTTAGAATTAGAGAGGTGGATTAATTGGGTAAAATTATTTCACATTAAGTAATGAAATTTTATCCTAAAAATATCCAAGAAATCATGGAGTGGAAGGTTCCAAAGACCCTAAAGAAACTCAAGGATTTCTAGGTCTAACTAGTTACTAATGTAGGTTTAACAAAAATTTGGTAGCATCATCACCCCACTCAAATATTGTTTAAATACAGACTCTTTTTACTGGGATGATACAACTACCAAATCATTTGGATAGTTGAAAATTTCTATGTGCACTACTCCAATTTTAGATTTTTTTAATTTTTATAAAACTTTTATTATCAAATGTAATGAATTAAGATATGGCATAGGGATTACACTCATGTAATAAGATATATAAATTGAATTTTAGAGCAAAAAAATTAAGGGAAAATAATATCAAACCAATATATTAGAAAGAGATGAGGGATATTTTACTTGTAGTCAAGTAATGTAAATCTAATTTTATAGGTAATCACTTTCAGGTAAAGACTGATCATGATAACCTGAAATATTTTTTGGAACAATGATTATCATTTGAATAACAACAAAAGTGGTTGACTAAAATGTTAGTCTATTATTTTGAAATTTTTTATAATAAAGGAAAAAATAATATGGTGGTCTATGCACTATCTTGTAGGGTTGAATTAGTTGAGGCATTTTTATGCACAATGACCATTTGACAAACAAATTAGCTAGATGAAGCAAGATTAGAATGGGAGAATGACATTACTACCCATGATTTAATTCAAAATGTTAAGAAAATTTTGAGGGGATATAAATTTATTTCATGTAAGTGGAATGCATTATGGTATTAAGATATATTATACCTCTATGAGCATTCTCTCCTCAAATATAAAATACTTCAATAAATTATGCATCTCCAATAGGAGATCACTCAGGATTTTTGAAAACATATCATGGAATCAAAAAATATTTATTTTAGGAAGGAATCAAGGGGGATGCATATAAGCATGTGCCTTAATTCATTATATGTCAATAGAACAAAGGTGGAACCATTAAAAACCCAATTCTTTGTCAGCCTTTATCTATCCCTGGCCAATGATGGGAGGAAGTTTCCATGGATTTTGTTAATAGGTTACCATAGTATAAAGGTAAAACATTTATCATGGTATTTGTGGATTGACTCATTAATTATTCTCATTTTTTTTCCTTATCACATCCATTTGTTACAAGTATAGTAGCTTATACTTTTCTCAATACAATTTAAAAATTGTATGGTACTTTAAAGATCATTATATGTGATTGAGATACCATATTTACTAGTAACCTTTTGACTAAATTATTTTCATGTTTGGGAACCCAGTTAGCTCATAGGTCATCCTATCATCCTAAATACAATGGAAAAATATAAGTAGTCAATTAATGTCTAGAAGGGTATCTTCATTATTTTATTTTTGACAAATAGGATAAATGGATTCATTTTCACCAATAGTTGAATGGTGGTATAACACTTTTGTTCACAATTCATCCAAAATGTATTCATTTGTGGCCTCGTATGGATATAACCACCATCCATCAATTCAACCTATTTAAAACTAAAATTATCTATATTGGGGTTATTTGGGGTTAAATGGAATATATATAGCCTAAGGTTAAAGGGTGATAAACTATCTTTATAGTAGGCCAATTAGATGCTAAAATTAGATATGACATATGTTAAATTTATTAAATTAATATAGGCTAAAAGTAGTAAGTAAGAAATATGTTAGATATAAAAATGAAGAAGAAGTAATGTACTTAGTTAGTTCTCATGCCAAAAAAGATTTATATCTATAACAATAAATAGTTTAATTGGAAGATGATTCTATAATAGTCATCAAGTTATGGATTGAGTGCATCTAGACTGCAAACACTAGCATTAGCCTTAGGTTGTTATGTTGATGCTACTATCTTACCTGATACATGTGTCTTATATAAAATAACTACTAAAAGGAGATAAAACCAACTAGATGATTATAGGTTTGTCTTCACCTTCACTTTGGTGCATTTAAATCAAGGTCACAGACTGTTGTTCCTCATGAAATTGTAAAAGTCTAGTTCTTTATCTTCATAGTGAACTTGGGGTAAAATGGGTAAGTGGGAACATAGTGTTGAGATAACCCCAAATGACCATATATTACTGAGTGATACATACATATCCAATACTCTGAAGGGGACCTTAGATAGATGTAATTCTCCCCTATGTGTTTGATTGTGTGTGAATCATATAATATGTGCAAATTAATTACAATAATGACCTAGATTGTAGCTTGGAAAATATATCTCTTGGGATGTTCATTTAGTAATTCAAACATTTTTATGTTCTATCCATATGAATGATATGAAAATAGGATAAAATATGGAAGTTTTTCTCACTTGAGTGCTTGATTTAATGAATTTTGTAAGTTTCTTGGTGAGTAGATAAGAAGTTTCTAGGTTATGCTAGGTGATGAATGAATGAGGGTTGATCTTGCATTTATATAAAATACCTTTAGAGTAGTAATTCACATTATCATTTACAAATTAGATGACTTTATGGCATTAGACACTTATGTAAAAATAGAACACCTACATTAGCATATGTGTCTATCATGAATACAAATGGCTAGGGGATAATAAAGTAGGTATAGACTCAAAAAATTGAGAGGTCAAAGATAAGTAGGTTTTAAGAATTATGGGAAAGATATAAGGTCTGGGTCATCAACATAACATTGGTCAGACCAATAGATAGGCCAAGGGGGATAATATAGATGAAATGAGATATTTATGAAAGTGGGAAAGGTTCATAACTGAGAGGAATAACCAAGGTCTAAGTTTTCAAAGTGTACAATACTATGGTACTATATAATTCAAAAATAACATCTACATCCCCCTTTTAATCTAGTCATGAAATTTCTAATTTAAAGGAAAGGAATGTGTACCTAGGTGTGTATAACACACCTTATCTTTGCATGAGTCCAACTTGTGTGCTTTGTTTGTGATTGACTTATAACAAAGATCATGTCACAACATAAAATCAGTTCATATAATCTAGAATTGAAAGTATTAAAAATATTGAAATTGAAAGAGAAAGGTTTAGGAGTACCCCTATGTATTGATGTAACCACCTTACCTATTGGCAAGTTGATTTGAAAAGATATATCATTATAAATCTCTAAAACTGAGATTAGAATAAATATATAAAATTCTATAAAGTGCATATATCTAAGGAAATAGAGAAAGAGATTGGAAGGCACATGCCTCCAACCTTGGTGAAAATATGAGTTGCCACATGATAGTTGAGATTAGCTCAACCATGAAACCTAATCATACTTATAACCTAGTGAGCATGATCAAATAAAGTCAACCCATATTGTCAAATTGGTAAGGTTGGATGATAAAATCAAATTCAACCTAAAAACTTGGAAATATTTAATGATTTAGTCACCTCAACCATACCAAAATCAAACCAACTATTACATTAGATTGTCTCAATACAGTCTATAAAAGTCCATCTTGGTTGGTGATGATAGTCCTTGAGAAGGTTTCAAAATCTAAAACTGATTTTAATTTTTTAATATTAGGCACACATTACATAACATATGTAACTTAAATATGTCTAATGCGGAAATTTTGTATAACAATGGTACCCATCTATAAAATTCTACCATAATTATGAATCCTAATCATATAACTATATTCTTTAGCCAATTCAAAAATTGTTTAAGTGTGGAGAACATGATTATAAAGCATGCCTCTAATATATATGAATAAATCTAAAATTGAAATAAGTACCAATGTGGAAAAATATGAAAACTAATATAAGTGTCAATGTGGAGAACATGTTTCAAAAACATGCCCCCACTATAGTCTAGGCATGACAAATACTAAATAAGTGTGGATATCATACTTCCAAATCATTACCCCAATGAATCTAAAAAATGTGATTGTGTGGAATTCATGCCTATATGACATGTCCCCATTGAATCTAAAATTATGAATGTGTGTAAGACATGCCTATATGATATGCCCCCATAGAATTTGTAAATTATGACAAATGTGAAGAACATGCCCTCACTGACATGCCTCCCTATAAGGTGATGAATTTTTTTTATTGTTATGTCACCTCAAAAGGATAAGATCATTGTATAATCTATGAATGTAAATATGTAGCATATAAAATAAAATGTCTATGTAAATAAAACATTGAAGTAAAAAGAACAATGTAATCATATAAAGTCCTAAGTTGAATGATAAAGATCACGATAACATCTAGATATTAATAATACAATCTATAAAATAAAATCACACACAAACATAAGATCACTCAAAAGATAGATAAAAATCCATAGCCCAAGGAGACCACAAATAAGGGGCATATTCAATTGCCACACAATCAAAGGGACATGACTTACTCAGATGTCAAAAAAATAAGAATGACATATTCAAAGTCTATAAAATAAGTAATCACATATTCAAATGTAAATGAAAGAACACATATGCATGGGGTTCACAAATAAATAATCATATTCAAATTCTCAAATAAGTAAGACAGTAGTGATGCAAGATACTCAAATAAGTACATAAACGAAAGCATAATCAACCAACATAACCATGTCATATTTTCCCATTGATCAAATATGTTAGAAAAATATGTCAAGTGTGTAGCATATCAAATACCTTGTGAAATATATAATTATGGATAAATGCATGTGTAAGTATATATATGAGATCAAAACATGGTAATGTAGAGTGAACATAACATGATATAATCTGTGACTATCATGATCATTGAGGTGGATTCTCCCAATGTACATATGACATAAGTAGAGGAAAGGCTAAACATCCAAAATAAGTATAGATGATGTATTTGTGTATGTATGTATCACACTAAAGTAGAAGTGTGACACACATGTATATGTAGAATTAATTGATATGACATCAATTAACATAGAACCAACACATATATGCAAAGGAGCCAATATAGTATGTAGGTTTTGAAAGTGTTTTTGGATTTGTGTATGTCTTTTAACTTTTTTGGTTTTTTTGGAATATGTGAAGAGAAAAGACCATCCGATGATCTCATCCAAAGGATGGTAATATAAATCCCCACTCATAACTTGGTGTAAGGAATTTGTGGCTCTAGAAAGGAGTATGTGTAGGTGCAATATCTATCATTATAATATCTATGATTCTCTACATATGTATAATATGACTCTATGGTCATGAAATGACAATAAGGGTAGTAGGGGTGTGTGGGAACATCCTTATAAATGTGTTTCTCTGATAATATATTCTCATAAATATCCCCATTAGATTAATTTTTTATCTTAAGAGTATTGACTTATTATTGAAAATATCCCATGGTAGACATAATAGATAACATATCACAAGAAGATGTTGAAGCTTTTGTTAGTGGTTGTAAACTACCATGCACATAGAACATAGGAATGATATAATATTTTCCACTTTTTAGGGGAGCATCATCATATGGATTTACACAATTTTGTAAAAGGGTACCCATGGTTAAATAGGTAAGTATATAATATTATATAGAATTAAGGTTGATAGCATTGTCATTACAAGGTGATATTTTATTTAAAATCTTGTAACATTCAATAGGAGTAGAGTAAAAAAATTAACTTGTAAACATTTTATCTATTGTATCAAAAAGTGATAAGGAAGGAAGAAAATAATCATTTTATATTTCATTCTCAACATTATGAGATGGAAGAATGGCTAGTTTTAATTTTATTCATCTTACATGACTTGATATTTAAAAAAGATACATGAAATATACTTGGGAATTTACATGTGTCCCTAAAAAATTCATGTTTTGTAGTCATTTACTTATGATTTTCATATTCACTCTCATTTCTTTCTTCAATCAAGATGATGGGAGACATAGGACATGCATTTTATTCACCACAAATTAAAGGGGGGGGAACAAATTTGACTAGATAAGAAATATAATTTTTAACATGAGTATTACTTGGCGAAGAATGTACACATTTTATTTCATCAAAATTTACATCAAGATAGATATATGAGGAACATTCAACTTCTTTGGCATTTGCATCATTGGAAAGGGAAAAAGCACACTCACTTTTTGAAGTAACTAAAGAATATATGCATGCAAAATTTTGATTTTCAACATTATGAATGCTACCATTTCACATATATTGAACTATTCTTTGGAAAAATCTTAAAATACATATTTTTTTAACTCTTTAAAGGCATCATCATTATAAACCATAAGAATGGGATAAGTTTCATAGCCAAAGGGTATATCATCACTCTCATAACTATAAGTAGAAATGTCACTACCTTGTTCACTTATATTTGTATTTACATCATTTTTCATTTCATTATCATATTTTTAATAAAAAGAGGATTTATCTTATTTTTTATGTTCTATAAGATCTTCTTGGGCAATAAATTGATCATTGGGAACATTAAAGAAATGATAAAAAAGATGATGTTTCCTTACATGGTTTTCTATTAGTGACTTCATAAGGATTTTAAAAATTATGAAAAAAAACACTAGGGCTAAAGAAATAATGTAACTAATCATTAATAAACTATCCTCATACAATTAGGAGAGGAAAAAATCAGATATAAAAGTGAAATACAATAATTTGAAATTAAATTGTTTTGAAGAAGGAAAAACCCTACATGAAAACCAAGGTTTTGGCTCAATAATATAGGATGGGTTCACCAAATGTTTAACCCTAAAATGATCTAGTTTGGGGTTATCTAAGTTTAAATGGGTTATATATAGCCTAATGTACAAGGGTGATAAACTATCTCTATAGAAGACCAATTAGATGTTAAACTCAAATATAACATATGTTGAATTCATTAAACTAAGATAGCATAAAAATAGTAAGTATAACTATGATAGATATAGAAATGAAAAATAATTAATGTACTTAGTTGGTTATGATGATAACATAGTTATATATCTAGAATAGGTAGGAAGAAAACTAGAATATTATTCTAGAATAGTCATCAAATTCTAGATTGAGTGCTTCTAGAGATCCAAACACAAGCATTAGACTTATATAGTTGTGTTGACACTATTGTTTAAACATGATGTAGGTGTCCTATTTGAAATACATATTGAAAACTGATGTAACCACCTAGATGATTTTGGTTATGTCTTTGCCTTCACTCTAGTGCATTCATATCAAGTTCATGAACTATCGCTCCTCATAAACTTGTAAAACCCTAGTCCTTCTTCTTTATAGTTACTTTGGGGAAAAATGGGTTAGTGGGAAAATGTTTTCGATATAACCGTAAATACCCCTTTGTAAATGAGTGATACATACATAGATAATACTCTGAACAAGGGTTCAGGATGCCATTATCTTCTACATGGTATCTTGTGTGTTAATCTTGGCATATGTGTAAAACAAGCACAATAATGACCTAGTTTGTATCCTGGAAAATATAGCTCTTGGGTTGCTCCTTCAGTAGTTCAAACATTTTTATGTGTTATCACTATGATTGATATGAGATTAGGATAAAATGTGTAAAATTTTCTAACTTTAATGCTTGATTAAATGCCTTTTGTAAGTTGCATGGTGAGTAGGTCACAAGTTTCTAGGTTATGCAAAGTGAGTAATGAATGAGGGTTGATCTTATATTTATATCAAATCCATTTTAAGAATTAACTCAAATCAAAACACTTAGATTGACCATTAAGATACATTTTATTTTCAAATTATATGACTTTAGGGAACTAAAAACTTACATTAGAATAGGGCAACTACATCAATACAGGTATCTATCTTAGATACTAGCATCCATGAGATAGGAAAGTAGGTATAGACTCAAAAATTGTAGCAGTGGAAAATAAGTAAGTTTTAAGAACTATGGGAAATATAAAAGGTCTAGGTCATCAACATAAGACTGGTCAAACCAAGAGATAATCCAAAGGGATAAAATATAGAGTAGATACAAGACTCATAAGAGTGATAAAGGTCTATAATTAACAGGAATAACTAAGATCAGAGTTTACCAAGTATACAAGATTGAGGTGCTATATAATTTATAAAAAGTGTCTACACAACCTTGAATTCCATCCCAAGGTTAGAGATATTGAGGAACACATTTACCATCAACATGAGGTGCTTTCTAGTTTACAAGATTTTTTTTTCCATGGCACACTAATTGAATGATGAAATAAGAGAATCAAAACTATAGTGAGTGACATTTTTAAATAATTGATTAGGTGTTTTTATGATTATATCCATATAATAAATTATATCTAAATCAATATAAAAAGGATTACAAGTTATCTCCTAAGTATTATGGCACTTATCAAATCTTGAATAAAATTAGTAGTGTGGCTTATAAGTTAGAATCCCCCTAATCCACTCAGATACATCTATTAATCCATGTATCTTACCTGAATAAGGTAATTGGACACATAGTTTCTAATCAAACTGAGTTATTTATATTGTATGAGGAAGGTAGGGTTATTTCAGAGCTTAAAATAGATTAAGGATTATTTGATCAAATGGAAAAATTTGCATTGTGAGGATGTAATTGTAGAGTAATTTCCTACTCTATGTTGTATTTAATTATTTTTAATTTGAGCACTGCAGTTTTGGTTCTTCGGGTGAAGCGGCAGAATTTTGAAGCAAAGGGCCAGTTAATTTTGCCCAAGTGTTGAGATGCAGTGAAAGCTACCAAGTGTCACCCTCTGAGCAGGTCTTTTTCCCCTTCTTGTTTCCTTCATCTCATTTTTGCCTGAGTATTAGTTCAAGCGGATGCTGCCAAGCATCACTTTTATAGGAGACAAAGCTGATAGTTGGTGTCCCCTGAGTCACCTTTTTGTAACCTTTAAGAACCATGGATTGTGTCACATACCCAGTAGCAGTTAAGCAGAATGCACCATGTGTCAGCATCCGCATCTCATATTAGTGTCTGCACTTCATTTAGAGACTTTCACCATAAGGCAACAGAGAAGAACAGAAAGTGCCAAGTGGTAGTTATGGAGGCCCTGAAAGACCTTTTTGGAGAAAAATCACAAGCCACCACGTGTCGGCATTCGGGAAGCCATGAGTCCAATGCTTTCCATTCAACACACAAAAGGTGTCATTTTATTTTGCTTAAGTGCCACAAAGTAACAGATGTTGCCAAGTGTCACTCTCTGGGTCCCCCTCTACTCCATCCATAGAAGTGGAAGATGCCACTTATCTTCCTCAAAGCCACGGAAGTCTCCACATGTCAATGCCTAAGAGAATCATCACCAAGCTCTAATAACAAATATGAAATGGTGGTGGGTCCCAGGTGTTACTTCAAAAGTCTACAGAAGCTACCAAATATCGCCATCTATAGGAGTCTGATATATGCCCCTAATGATACTACGGCACAGCCAAAGGGAGTGAAAAGAACTGCGTGTCTTCGATGAATCAGGCAGAAGGTGCCAAGTGTCATTTTTTGGTGTATTCTAGGGTGATCAAGGGGATTTTTAGAAAATTGACTAAGTGTCCTCTCCTATTTCAAAACATAGTAGAGTGTTCTGTGTATCGATTGTCAAAAGTGAAATGGAGGGAAAATCAGTTGGATTTAATTCAAGTAGATGAAACAGTTCATCGGGTAGATTTTTGGAGCCACCCATAGCATTGAAGGAGCCATCTATTTGTCTCCTATAAGTGAAGGACAGAGAATATTGTGAGGGAAAGAAAGTATAGGGAGACATCTAGGGATATAAAAGAAGAAGAATTTTAAAATCTAAGAAAAAGGAGGGGGGAATTCTCATAGTTTTAGACTTTCAGAGTTTTTGACCAATAATATCATTTGCTTTTGTTACATTTTCCTGAGTTGAAAGGTTTATATGACTGTGTGTTTTTCTGCATCTTTTGTATGACTGGAAGATTCAATAATAAAATTGAACACTATGACCCTTGTTGATGCCATCTGTGTCATTTGCAAAGTAGTCTATGCTGTAGATTTTCTAGTGTTGTGATTGGAAATGTTATTTGCTTCTGTCCCATTTTCTGGAGTCTGAATTTCTACATAACTGTGCATGACTTCTGTGCCTCTAATGTGATTGGAAGATTCTATTAAGAAGATTGAACACTATGCCTTTGTTGACAATTCTTGTATCTCAGCAAAAGACTCCCCTGTTGTGAGCCTTTGTTTCTATTATTCTAATCTTTTACATTGATCATGCACCTTGTCTGCTCTTAAATGTAATAGAATCACACATAAT
>JARHVA010006518.1:650000-892637 GCA_037957365.1 Torreya grandis | reverse complement strand
AAAATTAAAAAAAATAGAAGTAAACTAGGGTAGTTAACTTCCCATAAGATTCCAAGGTCCCATGCATCTTATCTGATCCATACCAAGAAAAAAAAAGTGACCTCTCAGGTTGAAACTGGGCATTCTGTGAGGTCTAAGAGCAAATTGGGTTAGTGAGAACTTTATTCAGTTTGGTCTAAGTTACAATGGTCTCAATGGGATCTATGATATTCCTCATAAATTTTTCCAATGGTTCTTTAGTCACAATCCTTCACTAAACTCTCTAACCATCTCACTATCTCAGGCCTAGGGTTTTTATGTCAGCCTACTTATCATACTTTAGCTGACATGTTTCTTATTTTTATCTATACTAGAGGTATATAACATTATGTAATGATTTTAAAATTACTTCACCATATATTTATATTTTACAAATTCTCATTTACCCCAATTTAATTCACCTTTCTAGTTCTTAGGATTGATTGCCTTGTAGGTTGGGTATGCAATTAGGACTATGTAGGGTCTGAACAGTATGCTAAGTTTTTGTTTGAGTCTAAAGGTTCTTTGAGATAATGTTCATAATCATACAATAACATTCCAAAATATTTATTTCCCTCATTTTTTTAATATACATTACTATCTCTCAAACAATAAGCTTCCTTGGTAATGCAAGACTGTGTTGTGACTAGGCATGTGCTAGGTTGAATAGGGTTGACTATGTTTTTTTTGCTTTTCTTAAGTTTGAGGGTGTGATTGGATAATACCATTACCATTAAATGATCATATAAACATATTTTTTGGGTTCAGTCCCTATATATATCTTTGAACTTCCTCAAACAGCCAAACCTCTCATGAGTGAACAGGCTAGTATCATTGTCTAGACTGAGTAAGTAGGGCATTCAGTGTTTTCATTATAGTTAAGTGAGTCTAGATAACTCTGTTACAACCATGAGACTTTACTCCAATACACACCTTTCTCTCACATCTCACACAACTTCAAAACTTTCCAAACAAGTAACTTTACTAGCCTAGGCAAGTAGATTATGTTTGGACTGTGTATGCAATATGACTTTGTGACCCCTATTTGGTATTTTTCTCCTACTCTTGGATTATTAAATCAATGAATTGATATCCTAAGTTAATTTATCACCTTAAAAAAATACATACAAACCAATATTATTATGACCTCTTAAAATTTAATTAAATCACAAGTGATATCATGATTTTCAACCTAATTAACATTGAAAACATGAAACTTCTTAGAGTTGCAGACCTGTAGGCCTATGGATGACCATCTACAATCTTGAGTTTTTTAAGCTTTAGAAAGTGTAACATGACTGATAGTGATTGAAGATAATTATTTTTATACACCAACATATTATACCAAGAAAAATTTAACTCTAAAACTCCTTGAAATTTATATTCAAACACTCAAGTCACCCTGTTATGCATGGACACATAGAACACAGTCCAAGACGGTGAATGAAATGTGACCATGTGAAGCTTATACATAATATATATCTAATTAAGAAGCAATGAATTGATTTAAATTACATTATAATACCATTAATAATCACTCAAATTCATCAAACCACCTAGATAACTTAGAAACACATAAAAATTGCCAATCATTTGCAGATAATATACAAGAGAGGCTTTACTTGACAATGGACCATCCACACATTCCACCATGATCAATAAATCTATATGATACATATAAAGACCTGTGATAACCCATTATAACTAGTCTCATGTAGCTAAATCACCTAAATTTGCACTGGAGCTACACCAAATTCAGTCTATGGGGGTTTAAGCCTTCAAAAAGTAGTCTGGCTTCTTAGTGATTGTTCATAAATATAAGGGAACCAAACTAACTAAAAGTGATGAAAATTAAAATCCCATAAGGGTCCTAAACATTTTCCAAAATATTATCCCCCAACTCAACCTATAAAACTTGTACCATTTGATTGAATTCAACCTTCATAGCTTGTGAATGGAGTGATGGGAGAGAGAAATGATTTTACAAAAAATTTAGAATTAAAATTTAATTCCAATTTTTTTTATGACCTATATAAAATCAATGGATATTATTAATCTCTTTTCACTTGCACATGACTTCAACAAGTCCATACAACTTCATTAAATCCTCAAGATGGTGTTGAAATACAAGATTTTGATATTTCTATGACATGTTGACAAGTGTATCAATTATGTAAATTTTACAAGATATTTTTAAGGGGTATTTTATGGATTTATCTCTTTTTTTAATTTTTACATACATAAATTTTAGCCAAAATCACATTTTCATGCATATTTACCACCTCCAAGACTACAAGTAAACCTTAAACACTTCAAAACACCATGAAAAATTATGATAAGATGTTTAAGACATAAAATGGCATTAATAAACCTATAATAACCTATGATACAACTTTACCATGCCTTATCTCTCCATGACATGCCTAGACCATAATATGACCAAAACATGACATTACCTTAACTTCTCCAAACTAACCTTAAACAATGCTGACAAGGTTAAATGACAAATTATATGGGCCATATAAATCATGACATGACCATGAAAAGAAGACATGAAATATTAAAATTAGATAGGGTGACCAATTTTAACTAGGGGTTAAAATTTGGTCAATAGGTACATTATAGGTTTGCATAGATTTAGTTACAGGTTTGATAGTTATGATTAGATTTTACTCAAATTCACACTAGATTAAAACATGATTATTACCATATTTAGTTAAGATACTAAAATATAGTTATTATAATTCATTCAAGAATTAGTATACTTAAATATCAGATTGGGGGCATGTGTGTGGCACATTGTTTCCATATGCTTATTTTCACACATTTTGATTAGATGGAATGGAAAACTCCATGTAATTATCTATGGTGTATACACTTGACATCACATTCTAGGTTGTCAATAGTTTCATGCCTTACCCCATATGTAGTGGTTGGCATTCCTGAATGGTTATGAAGCTGACATACATAGCTAGATATACTGAGTTAGATATTTCCAACACTTTACATAGTTTAGTTTTAGATGCATATATTACACATGGATGAGAATTGATGGATTCATAGCCTAATTAAGTTCTTTTTTGCACCCACATGAGAGGGTTGGACACACTTTTAGTCTAACTGAAACTATTCATAAGTCATGATCCATTAAGTAGGGGTGGGCAATGATGGAGTCAAAACTAGATTAAATTATTGAGACACCCACACATGAGGATTGAGAAATCTATTCAATTATTTGATCACTATATACACATATACACATAGGTTGTCACCAAGTTTATGTATTGGTTTGCATACCCAATTAGGTATACTCATTCCTTTCCTCTTTCCCATCTCTTTACTTATTTTTATCAAGTTACTTCTTTATTTAGCATAGTCTTTTTCTTTTGATATCTCTTAAAGTAAGGACCAATTTATGCATGTTTCATTCACAAGTCATGCTTTGGATCATACTTCACATACATGGATCTAATTTCACATATGCAAAATCAACTTCATGGGCTTCACTTCCTCGGTAAGTCTAGGTACACTTTTTTTTTACTTTATATTAGTCATTTCACTTTGTTGTGTTTCTATCATAAATTAGTGGGGAGGGGGGGGGGGGAAATGTAATCACATAAAAGTGGTATTTGAGTGCTAAGAGTGTTACTTGAGATAACATATTCCTAGCTTAGCCCTAGACATATACTTTTCTAATCTTTATGTGGATCATAGGCATCCCTAGTCAGCTTAAACATAATCTTAGACCCTCATTTCCCAAACCTGGCCCTTTGTACCCAACATCCTACTAGTTTGACATTAGCACCACATTAAGGATACAAGATTCATGTGGCACTAGTGTCCCCAAAATGGCACTAATCTCTTTTACCCTATATTTCTTGAATGGATATATTTTTAAAATTAAAACCCTCCTAAGGTTAGCCTAAGCATATTTTATTGTTTACACAAGCTACAAAACACTATAATACATCACTTTTATAAATCTATCCACTAGATGGAAATTAGATACAAAATACCTTTTCAAACATGAAACAAGTTGAGAAAAATAAAGATAATTAATATTTATTTTTTCCTATAACTACATACTACCATCTATAGATGCCCTAAGCTTAGATTTTCTAGATTTCCAATCTCAAGAACAATCAAGGCATTTAAGACCAATATCATTTTATCATCACTTGGACTTGCACTATCACTTAGGTGGGGATTACTACATTGAGATCAATCCCTCCTCAGATTATTGGTATGTAATAAAATCTCTTCATAGTGGGGTATTGAGGATGTCTAGCCTATCCTAATAATAAAAACACTTTCATCTCATACCTTACTTTTAAAGAATATTAGGTTTTAAATCATAAATCAGATATTACAAACACAATATATAGGTTTAAAATTTTTGCATATAGGAATAAGACCCAAAAACACAGTCACAAGTACACCTAGAAGTTTAGTGTAGTCCTACATAGAGGACACTAGTGCTATTTTCAAGACACTAAAGCCACATGGTGCTACTATACAAGTGTGGTGATATTATACAAGAGGGGTTCTAACATAGGGCTCTAGTTAAAGACATTCAAACTTATTCATTTCTTATCTTTCAACACTTAGATCTTTCATATCATGTGTTTTATAGATAAGTCTTTATTTGTACATATTTATTATTATTTTTAGAAAGTCAAAGCTAGTTAAAATTCGTAACAAATCAATGGTTATATTATGTATATTATTTCACTTATTTAGACTACTCAACCCTTTAATCAGACATAGGATTTACTTAGCTAAACCGTAAAAGGTCAAAACAATAGGTAATGGATGCCATAGTTGATCAAATAGACAAATGATTGACTTTCAATTATGTGGGACACATTTTTCATATTTTACATGATGGAATAGATGAAAATCATAGATTTCATATAGGTACCCAATGGTCTAATGTGGTTTACCCTAGGACTACATGGGAGGCTTCTTACACATTAGAGAAAAGATGCACAAAATATAAAGTAATTCCAAGGATAAGGTTATACTTGTACCAACAACATGGTATGATGATCATTATGATGATGATTTATTTGAGTTTGGGTAGATTTAGTATCTAAAATTGGATGTCCTCCCTTGAGATCCACCATTTGACTATCCAAATCCTATGGATTTGCTCTTAGGTCTATAGATGCACCACAATTCATTTGTAAATAATCTCATTTACTTACACATTACTTGTACATAGTTTCTCTTACCTTGATCCTTGTATATAATTTAATTTTCATGTTGTTTTTACATAGCTTATACTTAGAGAACACAAAAATAATATAACATATATACAACTATAAAAATAGTTAAATATATTTTCAAAAAACACAAATTTTAGATTGTATATATTTCCATGTTTACATTCTTTATATTTTAAAGGTACTACATATGTTATCTATACTAGTATATTAAGTTATATCATACATACATGTTTCACTTATTCTCTTTGAATGTTTGTAGATCATTATAAGACTCGGGTCAGGTCCATATTTGCTACTATATATCCATTGGGGGCACATACATAGATACATAGATACAACATTGATACCTTACCCATTGAGGGAATCACACACACAACTTTTAGTTTGCTAGGTTATATCTATTTATACTTGAAATAATTTTTTTTATAATTGATTATATCCCAATATTGATCATCTTATACTACACTAATTTTTTGATGACTACCACTACTATAGACTTAGTGTATATACATCTTTGCTCTTAAATATATTTAAACCACATGTTCATGCATAATTTAATTTATATCTTTCCTAGTTTAGATTTTATTATGTCTCTTTTATTCTACATCTATTTGAGGGCGTTTGAATATGCCATTATTATATGGCTCTAAACCACTTCTTTCATTGTGTGTATGCTTTTGACATATTATGTTGTCCTTGTGTGTGCCTTCTTGATTGTGTATTAAAACATTTAAACATGTCCTTACATGTGGCTCTAGGATAACCTTGCTTTCTCTTTGTGTATGTGGACATTTGAACATGTCATTGCATATAATGCTTTCTCAAACTTAGTGATATATGCCCTTGTGCTTTATATTGTGGCCCCTTTGCCTACTTTGTGTACCTCATGTGTTTGTATGTATGTTTTCATGTATATGTCATGGCCATGACACTTATCTATTGATTATTACATTCACATCTAGTTTAAAAATCCAAGAAGGAGCTCAAGCATCTCCCCTTCCTCCTTGGGTGATTTGATGGACACAATGCCACATCCCCCTAGGTAGTTACTCAGATTATATCTAGTTTTATTGTTCATATACATGCTTACATTATTTTATCTATCTTGATAACTTTGTGAATGCCAGATCTAACATACATCATACATTACCAACTTATGCTTAGACTTATTACATTATGATGTCATGTATACACAATATATTGGTTTATCACATAGATATCATATATTTTTAGTCTAAAACTTGTGATGCATATCTTTTCTTTTGAGGATAGTTATTCCATAGGTTCAAAAACTCCATTCAAAAGAGGGGGTATTCACAAGGGTTTGTCACAAAGATCGAGCCATAATAATGCACTCAAAACATAATTTTAAGGACAAAAACACATAATACAGAGCATATATTTAGAAAAACATAGTGAAAATAGTCACACATAGATCAATGTTGGTTTTTACACATAAACATCGCATTTATTCAATAACAAGACATAGATGACACTAGTGCAGTGTGATATTGACCAAGGGACCACACAACTATTTATTAGCTCTAAAAATGAAAAATTATAGAATTATCATAAAGGTACAATTTCATATTTTAATAGTTTTAGTCACACATTATCAGATATGCTTAGTTTTTACTCAGTTATACGTATAATTACACATGTTTTCTTAGATTAGGGGAATCATGCACAACATAATCACTCCCATTTTAGTTACATATACTTAGACACATATTATTATGACTCAGTGTAAAATCCATATACATAGATATCAGAGTTGGGGGCATGTGTGTGACACATTTTTCCCATATGTTTAGTTTGAAACTAGTACTCTTAGATGGAATGGCATAACCATTCCATTACCCATGTTGTTACTCCAGACACCATTTACACTAGGTCTACACCAAATTAATGCCTTATTCCATCTATAGTGGTTCAAATTCTCAAGTATTCCTTGAGCTACATTCTCAAGTGCCTGAATGGGCCCTGAGGTGTTTTACATTTTAGATTTTTTTAGTGGACCCAGAGCCATCCTACATAGTTTTAGTTACATTACACAATTATATTTTTAGATGCATCTACTACACATATATAGGCAATGATGGAGTCAAGGATGGATTGAGTTCTTGAGAAACATAAATAAGAGGGATGGACAAGACATCAATCTAATCCAAGTTATTCATAGATCATGATCCACCAAATAGGGGTGGGAAATGATGGAGTCAATTCCATCTTAAGTTATTTAACCACCCACACATGATGATTTAGCAAGCCATTATCTCAGTCTAAGTTATTCATCATTTGATCACCATCTACATGCACACATAGGATGTCACTAGGTTTTAGCATTTGTTCATGTACCCAAATAGGTGTGTTTGTTCCTTTCCTCATTCTCTCATATCTTTACTCAATTTTTTCTTTTCTCTTTATGTTTCTTAAGTAAGGACTGATCCATTCATGTTTCATTTATAGGCCACACAATGGAGCACACTTCACATATTCATACCTAGATTTATGAGATTCACATCTTATGTAAGTTCATATACATTTCTTTTTCTTTATCCTAGTTAATTCACTTTGTTCCATTTATAGAATAAAGGTGGGGGGGGGGATGTAGTCATCTAAAATGTCATTTGAGTGAAATGAGTGTCACTTGAGACCAACTTATCCTTAGCTTATCCATACACCTATATTAGGTCCTCTCTTGAATATAATCCATAATTTTTGTAAACCCAAGCTATTCTCAGATATACCAAAAGTAGCAATAAGACACCCCCTAGGCACCCAGGTCTCATTTTTACCCATTCTTTCCACTTATACATTAGCATAGTCTTTTAGACTATATCACACTATTATATTTACTAAATGGTAGAACTAATGCCCCCTTACTCCTTAATACCTCAATGAATATCTTTATGTTCATCAAAGCACTCCTAAGGTTAGCGTACACCTATTTCACATCTTAATAAGCACCATAACACTCTATATAAACCACTTTCAATCACTTAGCCACTAGATGGGAATCAGATGCAAATACTCATAAACAAACTCAAAAATACTTGTAAAAAGCAAGGTCATTGTTCCCTATTCTACCATAATTCTACATCTACCCACTTATAGTAGCATATAGTTTAGATTACTCAAAGCATTCAAACCAAAAATCATACTAGCATTCACTTGGATTTTCACTACCACTTAGATTGGGATAACTAAACTGGTATTTATCCCATTTTAAGGTATTAGTATGAATGCAACACTCAACACATGGGGTGTTGAGGTCACATCTAGATTACCCTGCTAACACCACTCTTTTTCTACTTGTGATCCTAAAATACCATAACAAACATAAAGGTATATGGTTTTACATAAAATAAATCAAAATAAGGAACATGAAAAGAACCAACATCTATGCACATAGGTACATAATCCTCAAAATTAGGTGAAGCTACACCTAGAAGCTTACTATCCCTACTACCAAAAGGACACTAGTGCAACACATAGGAAACTAGTGTGGTGTGTTATTATCCAAGGGACTACGCTATTATCCATGAGGGTTTTTGACACATGATTACTATTCATGATACCTTGCATAGTCCCTCTACCGATTTTCAACCTTTCATTTATCTTTCTTAGTCAATTTCTAGATAAGTACATCTCTTTTAATTTATTTACTTTTCATATAATAATTAGATAAATCAATTATTGTACAAATCAGATGTTGTTGATGTTGTTATATTTATACCTAATTTATTATTTTAGAAATTTAGCAACCTGGGGTTTTACACTCCATAATAACCTTAAAATTTAAATCAATGGGCAATGGGATAATAAATTTTAATATGTTATAAAAATGAGTAGCCAAAACTATACTAAATAGATCATTTATTCAATCTTGAAATGGGCCAATATAGTTTATATTTATAGTATAAACAAGGTATCAAAAAACATAACAAGAAGAAGGCTTAACAAATTATAATTTCATTATCCAAATGAAGTTAAAATGGAGGTAAAATAAAATATAAACATGGCATAATTAAATTAGTAAGTCAAATTATCCAAACTATAGAAAAAAATTAATCTCTAAAGAAAGGAGACCATAGGACTAATGAAGACAGACCTTAAAACTTATGGATTCATATTTTCAATGACCATTCACAATTTTTATATTTAAATTAACAATAAATATTAAAATTTTTTATTCATTACTATTAGTTTTCAAAGAGTTTGTGAAATGGTTGAGGACAAGAATGATCATATAAATAAAATATACTATCCTTTGAATAGGGAAACTAGAAATATTCCCCCCTAAGTAAATATATCTACAAATTATGAAAATATGTTCAACTCATTTTGATGATATCAAAAATTATTAAAAATAAATTAAGAGAAATGTTTTTTCCATTTTATATTGATAGTGATAAGATTAGAACAAAAGGTTATACATGAATGTTTATATTCTTATTCACAAATAAAATATATTTTGATTTGAATTTATTTATTTTAAATATCCCAAAGCCTTTAAAAACAAGGTTTTATCCATAATTTATGTTCAAGAGTTTTAGTAATGAAACATATCAGCTTATTTTATTCAATTACATATGTGCTTTTAAACAAATAAAATAATGCATTTTTGTAGAGTTATTTTAAATTTAAGACTTCTCTAAATGTAAATTTATGCAAGATCATTCATAGGCACAAAGGTAAACTTGAATCACCAAGGAATTTCATAAGTCTAATTTTTAAAAGGAGGGTGTATATGTGTATCAATAATAGACACATTGTTGTTCACTCCAAAATTCTACTACAAGATGCACTCATGAGGTTAATTACTTAGAGAGATGTAAAAGATAATAAGGGACTTTCTTCCTCCATTTTAGGATTGATAGTTGGATAAATCCAAAGAATGGTTTCAAGTATGTGGATACATTATGTATCCTACTAGGAATAGCTTCCAAGAGAGGCAATGACTACCCCTAAAAGCTCAATAACATGATTGATTAGAATTATTGATTGTTAACTTGTCCATGATTTTGAACTAATATTGTGTTTCTATTTGACAATTTATAAAGTAATGGAAAGGTATTTAATTTGCAAAAAAAACATGAAAAGAGAGGGAAAATTAAGGTATAAAAGGAGATTTATAGTTGAGAGGATGCCAATGTTATAAGAAACTATGCATTCCAAGTCATAGTTATACAATTATGTACTTATTTTAGCAATTGCACAAATGTTTATCCACTATGTGGGAAAGATATTAAGGGAATTAAACTGAATTCATAACTCAAAAATTATTCACTAAATATAAACATGCTAGAATTCAAGTAGTAGATTGCACACATGACTTTTAAAATACCTTATAGCAATAAGGGCATAAAGAAAAGAATGTTTTAAAGAAAATAAAAATAACTTATAAGAAAACTAGATTAATATAAGAAAAATATAATTATTTAATTAATTAAGTAATATATCATAACATCAATTCCTTATAATAAGTAAAAAATATAAATAAGAAGCTATGGACAACATTCCTAGGCAATAAGACAAAGTGAAAATAAGAAAAATGTTTTTGTTGTGATTTTCAAAGAGTTTCATTGCACAAAGTGTCGATAATTTACAAGAGGAAATAACATCCCATATATAGACAAATTTATCCCTGAATTTCACTCATTCCACCAGTAGGGTGGTAAAAAATATTCAATGATGATTGGGGAAATCATTTTAGATTCTAATAGAGTTTCTAACTTGACCATGATTTGTATTTAGAGGTCACACATCTTAAAGGCAGAATGTTTTTCTTTTATTCTCCATTTATCAAATTTAATTGATTTACTTTCACATGCTAGGTGATGATCCACATACTTTTTAGTTATAAATCATGCTTCATAAAGGTAGACCCTAATGTATTAGCCATTTTCTAAATCCCCAAGAACATACCACAGATAAAATCAATTACCATTATGATTTGCATCCAACTCTACATTCTATAATATAAATTTTCCATTTGAACCACATTGAATCCCACCTTTTATGTAAATTATAGGTTGAATTTTGTTACTTACATTCATGTTTTCATTTTTTTCAATTTCTTAAGCAACTATAATAGTGCTTTCTTGCACCTAACAACATTTATTGTTAGATGACCATAAATTTCAATTTATTTATTGGCAAGTCAACTTGGCAGGCTAACTAGGTTTATTTGGATATTTTTAAATCTTTTTTCACTTTTATTTACACTCTTTGGGTGACATTATGATCATTTTTGCATTTTCTATCTCTTTTCTTGACCTAAACTTTTTAGGTTTTCACATCTTCATAGGTAGGTGCCCCTTATCACTCTCTCATCTCTTATTTATGCTCTCCACAAATTTTTATTAATTTTTTATATTGGTGAGTTCATAATTAACATGATAATGACACTTGGAATGATTGTGAATATTTTTTGGCACTTGTGCTCTTCACAGATACCATGTTATCAACATGATTAGGTTTTGTGAGCTGTTGATCTAAGAGATTAGACAATCCATGATGATTTGGGTCTTTCTAGCTCCTCTCATGCTCTCTAAGTCTTGGGTTCCCATTATTATTCCATATGGAATCATTAAGGACTTTTGGAGATTGGGCCCACTAGTAATGGATCTATCAATGATTGACTTATATGAGCAGTGAATTTGGGAGATCAACAATTATTGGCCTTCAAGATTTTTACTATGTTTTGATGTATTCTAAGTATCGAGCTCTCATGATGTCATCACATGTTAGCATATTAGGCCTTTAGGGATTGGGGGGATCTTTGTGTTCCTCTAATAGCTTCTAAGTCATGTGTTACCATGATCATGCCACATGGTATGATCTCAAGGCTTCAAAATGGGCCCAATACTTAGCCAATTTTTCAAATTTCTATAATTTTTCATGCGGATAGGGTCTAAAAGATACTAACAAGTGTAAAAATACTATTGAATCTCAGTCATGAGGAAAAATATTAAACCCATTCAATCAACATGGGTCTTTTAAGGGGAGATCAGATAATTGGGAGAAGATCTTAGACTCTGAAGGCTTAGTCGATTAGGTTTATTCTTTTGGCTATGAAGCATAGGATACCACCACTTGTCAAGTTATCATTGAATGTAATAACCATATGGGAAATAAATATAATGACTAAGTCAAAAACTTAAATTATAAAGTGAAGAGGCATTAACAATATATCCAAGAGAAAATATCAAATGACTTTTAATATGCATATATTATCTCTGGGCAATTAGATTAGTCAAAAATATGTGAAAAACATAGAATTTTGCATATTTTCAATTAATAGTATAATCTGAAAGAAATGTCTAAGGTAAAATCACTAAAATGCAAGAAAAATGATATATTTTTTAGTTGAATAATTAATTCACATAGTGTTGGCCTAGTAATGGGATAATAGATATCAAATTTAGACCAATGCTTCTGACATGTAACAAGCCCTCATTATTTGAAATTTTTTGGCTTGATGACCTATTAATGGGTAGACACCCATCAAATTTATGCTAAGGGGACCTAATGATATTATTGGGTTGATGGGATGATACCATGTGGCATCATCTTATCAAGTCAAATTTTTTGTCACTTATATTTGTACACATTGAGGTGATGTCTCATCTCTCCTCATCCAAGTGGCATAATTGAAACATCTCTTGGCTATGGGTATCCTAAAAATGATGTGAATCTATAGATAGGGCTATATCCCTTAATGTATCCCTTGTAAATCACTAATAAACTTAAACTTTGTGAGGGAAAAGGGAGAGAAAATGAAAGTAAATTATCTTAAAGGAGGTGATACACCAAATTAGTTGATGACTACCAATCAGCTTCATGTTACACATGATTGTAAAGGACTAACTAGACATACACTTCTCCAATATGCATCTTCTCACTTCAATATTTAATTATGAGGTTGTGATGAATGTTTAGGCTAGGAGGACTAAAAAAGAGGCCTAGGATGGCACTATTTGAGTAAAATCACTCACTTAACCTTAACACATCAATAAAAGACTTCACATGACCTAAAATAAGAAGCTTTCCAACTGAAAATAGGTGAGAGAATGAGATAATATGCTAAGGAAACAAGAGTTATCATTAATCAAGATCAATTAGTAAAACACACTATGAATAGTCATGGAAGTGGTAAAAATTGGTATTCTATATTGATCCATGGTATACAAATGAGCAAGGTTTCACTATACTTAGGTGGAAAATAATTCACAAAAGCTAAAATGGCTAGTTCTTATATAACTTGAGAGAGAGAGGAGAAGAAAGAAGTCCAAAGGTCATAAGGACACTTGTAAACCTGATAAAATGTGTTACTTGTGCATGGGAAGAGAGTATGAAATGGATCATGAAAATTCAAGAAGCACAAGTGTCAATCCAAAGATTAAAAATCTTATAAAGTGGCATGAAATTCCCTTTACTAGATAAAAAAATATCCTTCATGATTTAGACATATTTAAACATCCCAAAACTAATTAGGGATAGGTATAATGATTTTACTGAGAGGGATGGATTTTAGACATGCCTCTCCATGTATTGGTTGCCGTCTAAATCATTTGGAGTCTTCCCAAAATGAGTTATCACCATTTATAGTTAAAGTAACCCTTTTTTCACACACCCTACACTTGGCTACAAAAAATTCATTAGCCTTCCATGCAAATTTATATAAGGGAGTGGTTTAAACTTTTCAAGACACTTCATGGCATTATAGGCATCAATATCACCTTAAAAGGACTCCCAATTGAAGTTTTCACCATTCTCACTATCATGTTCACTATGCCATTTTTGAATTGATAAGATCAGAGATCTTGTTGAGGAACTTAAGAGTTTTTATAAGGCATTAAATTAAAATGGGGAGTTATTATAAGTCTCAAGCTTCCCTCCATGTGATTGGCATCTTTAGAATCCTGGAACCTACAAAACATATAAAAAGGTCAAGAAACCCTTATTTTGTACTCCATCTATATGATTTTGTATAGTCCAAAAGTATAGGGAGTAGCCTTGAAAATTTATATACAAAATACAATCATCATTTTGGGAAAACCATGTCATTTGGGTGCACTACTTGATTAATCTTCTTAAACTGGTCACTAGTAAGGGTTTTGATGAGCTTAGGCATGTTTTACCATTTTAAGCTTCGTTCATAAATATAGGACATTGGAATTGAAAAAAAATCCACTAAATTTTTTTTTATAACCTCCATAAACCTCCCTAACCTTAGATCTCCATGAAAAGTGCCAAGGGAGATATGAGCATTCAAATTTACCCTATTGAGCTCTTTTCTCCATTACAACAAGCCTAAGTTATCCTAAAGTCCAAAATTGACTTTTTCATGGTTTCTCCTACATCTCAATAGATTATACATATATAAATTAATCTTATAAACATTTTTCAATAGTTTATAAATCTCACCTCATGTGAAAAGTGAAAGTGACTCTCCATTTGGATTTTAGGCCTAGCCATGCCTAGTAGGCCTACTTGCAAATTTGATGGTCTAGGCCATCCAATTAGGATTCCTCCCTCAGTAATAATTTTCAATATTTTATCTAGGTGTGTTTAAAATCCAAAAACCTCCTTACCATGTACAACTAACCTATGGTTCACTCTTTTATCCTCATTTCCCAAGATTATAAGTTTCATGCACAACGAGAGTGCCCTCTATTTGAGACAAAATAGAGGGAACTCACCTATTTCCTTAGACAATAATTAATATTTTATGAGGCTATCCAAATACTAATTTTTTTTTTACAATATTTTATTCTTTTATCAAGTCATTTTACCCCTTAACTCTTTCAAACTCCAAGGTAGACTTGTATGAAGGTAGATTGTACAAGGTTTTAAGATATGGACTATGCCTTGCTAGATATCCACTATGAGAGTGTCATTAGGATTTAATGAAAATAATTAATGTATTCTAGTCTTAATTTATTCCCCCAATCTCTCATGTACCCTTCCATACACTTGAACTCACAAGATTGTGTATAATTTCTTGACTATGTTCTACCCTAAGGTATATACCTATAGGTTACCCTACATAATTTAGCTTTAAATATAATTTTTACAACCCCATTAAGTACCTTTTAATAATTTTTTACTTTTTTTCATTCATTTGTCTCAGAGCTTATGCTAGACCTCAACAAAACATAGTCACTTTGCTTTCTACCTCTCATAGTAAACTACAATTGACTGTGTGGGGTCTTGTAGGTGAACTATATGATCTAGGCCTTGAAGAAAATGAATAAAAACATCCTTTAAGTTATCCAAACCATGATATAACTAAACCAATTCCTTATATCCTTGGAGTGAGGTTTGTTATCAAGGATATCTAGCCTACTCTCCATGGTGACCCTACAATGAGCCTATAGGTGCATATTTAGTGATGCAAAGAGACCTGTATGTATACATGTTGGTGTATATATTTTGTTTTGAATGTTATGGATATAAATTAAACATTATTAGGTTTATTTTCACCATTATAGACCATATTCCATGAACAAACTCTTATACACTATCACCTTCGAAAGCAATGACACTCAATCATTCAAATTTTGTAAATAATAGTGCGGAAATTCAATGTTTAAATGGCAACTTTGGGGTGATCAAATACCATCCTCCATCAATCATCTACCATAAAAACTTTGTATAATTTTTTTCCTATGCAAGGGCTATAAGTCAAGGTCATTTAGATACTCCAAATCTCTTAGCAACCTTGTAATATGACCTTGACCAAAAGCCTTAGACGTCTATTTTATGCTTTTATGGAAAGAAGCCTTGAATACTATCATCTTATGATTAAAGGTAGTTTACACATCCTCCTACCAATTTTAATCTTCAAATATATCTACCTTGATTTTTACACATGCTAGGTCATTAATAATGTTTTCGACTTATCTCTGCCAATGCCACTTGTAAGTGCATATTTTCATATATAGGCAATGAGAAAACTTCAAGTAATATGCATGATTTGTGAGTTTAAATGATGTTTGGGCCCCTTTAAAAATTCTCAAATATAATCTTCTCACCATAAAAACCTTTCTCAACTTAGACACTCCTTTTCAACATGAGATCTTTTATGAAGGCACCTCTAGATGTATTTTAATGGCAATGAACTGTGAGTTTAGACACTGAATAGTAATATAGGTAGTGTATAAGAGATATATGCTTGAGATTAACTCTAAAACTTCAAAAATTGAAAAAAGACACTCTTATCACTCCAAAATATTTTAAAACCCTATCATGTTTCCCCTTTTATCATGGCATCCTTCTGAGATACTTGTATATTTAAGGAGTTATCTATTTATGCATAGTGCATTGACTTCACCCATGGAACTTTGCTTGAAAAATGATATTTAAAGGTGAATGGGGTTAATATATAATTATAAACATGAAGATTAACCTATAAATACTCAGTGAAGTCACCATCAAAGCATGAAGCTCTCTAAAAATGGTGGAAACCCCCCTGTTACACAAAAAAGTGCTTTCTCTTGTAACTTAAGATGATTTGCATATCAAAACACCTTAAAATTATAAAAAATATGGATATAATTATAATATGGATTAAAAATCTTATAAAATCAATCCCAATATCTATATTGTATGGAAACATCTAAAATAGATAAAAACTATAGGATGTAGGAAATATGAGCAAAAAAACATAGTCAACTTATTAGAGATGGTTCATAAATAATAACTAACTAATATTAAAAATAATATTATGTGAATGAATCTATAAAATTTTAATTTCACCTCCTAAAAGTGTTTGACCTAAAACTTCTCCAATTGTCTATACCAACCATAAACCCGTTGACCATTTTTATGTGTCTAAAAAGGTGAATAAGGAGTAAAAAGGTTTTCACTCAAAGTTGAAACTTCAAAATAATTTAAAATATTTAATTGAGTTTTATAAATATTAATATACATTCTATGACATTCTCCCACATTTCACACTCCCTCATGGGTCGTACAAGTGCCAAACTCACTCTTTTCAATTAGTTTCTTGATCTTTAGTTAGATAACCTATAATATTCAGATGGGTCTAACATTACTAAGAGGGAATATAACTTATTAGACATATTAAAGGATACCAAGACAATTTTAAATATTATAAACTATGCCACTTGCATTTATGACCTCTAAATAGCTTCTAAATGACTTAAAATGATATATTGAATAATTAGACCAAGACCAAGGTTAATATGGTATTAAATGACATAAAATAAATTATAATACACACCATGACAAAATATTAAACATATAAGGATCAATTTTTTACCTATAGGGGTCCAAATTTGACCTACAAGATCAAATTTGATCAACAAATTAGTGACTCGTATTAGAACAGTTAATGGTTAAATGGTATTATTTATGTACCCTTAATATATTAAATTACATTGGTTAAATAATAATATATTTTATTATTTATCATGATTTTATTCTCATATAAATAAATAATAAAATATATTAAATGACCTTTAGATAGGTTGGATCCATTAATGTGGTGTTTTGAAAAACTTATTTAGAATGGACAGATTACCATTCTTATATAATAAAGAGTTTATATTGTAAGATGTAATGAAAAAAGAAGTAAGAAAAAAAGGTAGTATTGGGTACTTGTTATTTTCTCATAATATGAATAATCTTTGTGATTTTATTTACCTCTTTGAAGGTTTTCCCACATATATCTATGTTATGGTGTGTTCAACTTTACTCTCATTGTTTCATGGTGAATGTCTTTGCTATTAGTCTCACATCTAGATCTGGTATTTGTATGCAATCATATTACTTATTCTATTATAATATCAGAGATAGTTGATGCATGATCAAGTGGCAAGATCATACATCGAAGTTTTTTACCTTATGTTCAAGTCTAGACTCATCCATTTTTTAAGCCATGGTATGATCATGAAAATTTTCAAGCTTTATTTCTGTAGGAAGTAAATTATTCTACTTTTTTCTCTCTTAAAAGCTTAGAAATATTATATCTATTCAATTTTTCATATTTTAAGTCTATTTTCATGTCATAGATCTAACTAAGAATCTTAAAATAGGTTTAAAATGTTTTTTCAAACATTAAATTTTTTAAGATTTTGTTGTTTTTTAGACTAATAATCTGTATGAAGGTGGTTGAAGCTCTTTAGTTATAGATCTAACACTTACAGGGAGTTGAAAATATTAATAGAGCCAATAAGTGAGCAAATCAATGCTTGAAAATTATTTTATGGCCTTTGTATGGCCTTCTTTAAAAATAAAATTGTATAGTAAATCTCCATTCTAGTCACTCTATTGCCTTAGTTTGACCATTTTCAAATATTTTTTACCTTTATTTCACTTGATTTAGACTCTTGTAACTCATTTCAAATTTTTATCTCTCCTCTCAAATATTATTTTTTAGCATGTGTGAGATAAAAATCTATCAAAGATCAGATTTTGGGTAGTAAATCTTAGTTTTGTTTTTTTCCATTTGCTTAATTTAGCCATTTCCAAACAATTTTGATATTTAATTTGTTTGATTTGGTCTTCTACAGCTTTTTAAATTTTTTTCTCTCCTCCCAAGCATCAATGCTTCACTTTATATGGCTATGGAATAATAATAAAAATATAAATAATGAATTTTCAATCATTTTTTGAGATTTAAAAGTTGATTTCATGTTTTCTATAATATTTAAGCTTGTTGGAGCCATTTAAAACTTTGAAGAGCATCAAAAGAAAATATAATTTTTTTACTTCTATCTAGGTGTCATAGTATTCCATAATAGTAATAAGAGCATTAAAATATCATTTTACAATAAAAAAATCATAGATCTAGGTCTACTAGTAGTTTTGGATGGCAATTTGAAAGTTTTTTCAAGCTTTGGATCACTGAAAATGGATGTCTAGAGCTCCTACAATCTTTCCCTACTCTCTCCCTGTATCATGTTTCTATATAAAGTGTGCTACAACAAGGAATTAATGGGTATGTTAAATTTTTAATGCAAATATTTTAAAAATAAAATATTTATTTAATTGGCTTTATTCCACCCAAGCAGTGGACCCCACTTAAGTTTTTTTTTAAATATTTTTTTTTCCAAATTTTAAATAAATGATTGTATTTTATTATGAAAGTATTTAATTATGGTTTATTTATTATTAAAAATAAAATTAAAAATTAAATTGTAAAAAGATTAAATATAAGACATAATTTAGTGCTTATTAGGTGAGTTGTAATTAGCCAATTTTCCATGCAAGCACATGGTGGGCCCATGTGTATTGACTTATATGTTCCAAAAAAAAATTATTATTATTATTATTATTATTATAAAATCACAAGATATTTATTTTACATGCTTTTAATATTTTTATTTAAAAAATAGTTCAAAAATTAATTAAATCATGTAGCTTGCATGTGAAGTTTTATATTGGACAAAGAGAAGTTTACTAGTATTTTTGAAAAATATTTATGGATTCAAGGTCCTTAAATTAATTATCAATCCATATATATATATATATATATATATATATATATATATATATATATATATATATATATATATATATATATATATATATATATAAATTAATTATTTTAAAAATAATTAGTTAAAAATTTTGGTTATTAGTCATACAAAATCTCACGTGTGAAGCTTGAAATGCTTTCGATATTTTTGACACCCTTGACATGTCATATTTTTTGTCAAAGATGGTCATGTGACCAGTCAGTATTTAGATCATTTCACCTTTTAGACACATTTGGATGGTATTTTATTTGATTTTAAACCTCCTATTAATTTTATAATAATTTATTCAAATAGTGTAATTTGCAATATTATTTATGATACTTGCGACACTTGCAACTTTCACCCTTGTTATAATTATTTATGTTTTTGAATTGTTTTGAAATCAAATAAAGTGGCTAGTGTTTTTTACACACTAGAATATATGTATTTATTACAAAATCAAGTATAAATCACATTAAAAATTTTGCTTTCTAAAACTTTTTTTTGGTTTAGTATAAAATACAAACTTGTACTGTCAACTTTAAAAGGAAGGAAAAATATTCATGACTCAAATTATAATATGAAATTATTAATAATAATATATGTAATGTTTGGTTAACTTATTATCAAATTATTATTAAATTTATTGTATGTACATCACATAACCTACTTGTTACATTTAACATGTTTGATTACAAGCTTACATATATTTCTATTGAAAGTTTTGTTAAAGCTTGATCTAAAAACTATGTGAAATAAAGCTAACCCTTATTTACAAATATCTTGTTGGTATTTTGATTTATCTAACTATTATTAAGATATATATTTCATAATATGTGGATGTTTCTTCTATATTCATGCAAGATATTTACTTGGATCATTGAAAATTAGCAAATCAAATACTTTGGTTTATATTTTTTATTTCATTATCATAATTTATTTTATTATTTTGATGCTAACCATACTATTATTAGTATACTTATTGATATATATTTATGTTTGGTGTAGGTGCTATCACTTGGAGCACTTCATGTGGAAGTTGCTAAAGAAGCCTTTTGGCTATGAAGGATGATAGAAGAACATCATGTGGAAGTTTCTCATTATACCAACATTTTTTATGATAGTCAAAATTTTATAAATTTTTTGAAAAATTCAATGCAACACCAACAAATTAAATCCTATGGAAGTTCATTCAATGCTGAACTTATCAAAGTTGTCATTGAGGGGGAGTGTGCATGACAATGTCACTTCTTAACAAACATATGATTCGTGTGTTTCCTTGTATTTTATCTATACTTATTCTTATTTTAAATCATTGTAATATATCAATTTTTATGATTTTAGTAAACTTCATATAGAAGTCTACATTGTACCTGACACATAGTAGCATGGAGGTCTTTATGTTATAAAAGACTCCCATATGTTTGGTTGATTATTCATGAGAAATTGTGAGATGTATTCTTACTATGGGATGTAGTCTCAAAATAATGATATCTTAAACTCACTTTATATGGTTTAGGATAACATAGTGTAATTCCTTTAAAGGTGCTTATGGGGACACAGTGCAAAACCTTTAGATGTCTATGGATGTATAGTGTATTTTCTTTAAAGGTGACTATGTAATTGTCATTACATAGTGTAATACATTTGAGTATATATAGTTGTATAGTGTGATTCATTTAAATTTAATTATATGATTGTGGTTACATAGTGTAATACCTTTGTGTGTCTATAGTTAAATAGTGTAATATGCTTGGGTAACTATGTTTACATAACATAATATATTTAAAGGTGACTACGGTATGATGAAGGATATTTCATTCAATTATTACCTCTTACAACTCATCATGTATGGTTCATGGAGTGTAAGTTCATTATGTTTTTATCTCTTAAAAATTACCATGTATCTCCACTTAATATGAAGGGGGATTATTGGAACAATTAATGGTTAAGTGGCATTATTTATGTACCCTTAATACATTAAATTACATTGGTTAAATAATAATATATTTTGTTATTTATCATGAGTTCATCCTCATGTAAATAAATAATAAAATATATTAAATGACCTTTAAATAGTTTGGACTCATTAATGTGGTGGTTGGAAAAAAGTCATATAATAGGTAGATTACCTTGCCTATATAATAAAAGAGTTTATATTGTAAGATGTAATGAAAAAAGAAGTGAGAAGAAAAAAGACTGTATTAGGTACTTGTTAGTTTCTATAATATGAATAATATTTATGGGGTTTTTTTACCTATTTGAAGGTTTTTCCACATATATTTTTGTTATGGTGTGTTCAAATTTTCTCTCATTATTTCATGGTGAATGTCTTTGCTATTGATCTCACATCTAGATCTGGTGTTCATATGGAATCATATTACTTGTTGTATCAACTCATAGGGGTAACATGCCTAATATACTAACTAGACCAATATACTTATATATCCATTAGGCTTAGGGATTCATCTAAAGTATAAAACACAACAAGAGGACCTAAAACTTGATAACAAGATTTGATCAAGATAAGACCAATGACTACCTCAACCACACAAAATAAAAGACACACACAAAGCAAAAACAAGCACACATGTGCTTCATGAACACTTATGGAACATACACACCAAAATAAATAAACTAACACAATTACTAACCTAAGATGAAAACTCCCTCCTAGATCAAAGGGGAAGTTTTAAACCCTTCTTGCTCAAAATCAGATTGAAAGTTAAATGCAGGGGATTCTTTTAGAAGCAAAATTTGGAATATAATAAATTGATTTTATTCCTATCATTTGATAATCACTTAATTAAAATCTTATTTATATTTATAACTCTCTTGAGGAAGGTTATATGGAGTGTGCTTAGGCATAGGATCTTCTTTGGGATCTAAACCTTCCATCACACCTTGACTTAGAAATTTCATCTTTAACTCTAACTCTTCAATTTGCTTGGCTAGGTTCTCTTGGAAAAGTCTTTATTTAATTTCATAATAATCTTCATGAGGATGAGGAGTATAAGAGGGATGAAATGGAGAACAAGAGATCTCTTGAGGAAGGGTGGGAGGGACTTGTATAGGATCAAACTCTTTCTCAACCTCACACTCTTTGTCTAGAATTTTATCCTCTTTATTTCTCCATGATTCCACTATCTTATTACATATTAGGATGTTAGGATTATTATTATCTTATTAAATTGGTGATGTAATTTTAAGATTGGATTAAGTTTTCAAGAAACTTGGAATCTCCTTAGGTTTGGACTTTCCACCTTATCTTCAACTTAGGATTTAATATCTAGAAGTCTTCTCTTCAGGTGGGGGTGTAATGGGAGAGGGAAATGAGGGATAAAACTCCACTTCCTTTTATAATAATATGGACTGGTGCATTTTTTTATTCTCAAAGTAAATATAACTATCAAGGTTTACTTTAAAAACAAGTCTTGTCTTTCCAACTCTCTCTTCTAGTTGATTGGGAAAAGAATGGTTTTGATAAGCTTGATTGGGTTTACGAGTAAGAATCATGTAATACTGATATCAATGTTGGGGAAGTGGATATGAGGGATGATATATTTGGTGAGGCTTATCTTCATGAATTATTATCTTATCTTCTAATAATGAAACCAAGCCACTTACATCTAACATCTCACTTATGAGCCTTTACCAATTTTCTCTCTCACTAAGAGCCCACTCTCTTTTAACCAGCTCTAATGCATCTCTCACCTTATTAATAAGATGAATAGGAACATATTTAGCATTTCCCATTAGTGTGTCAAGATCCATCATGTAACTCTCATAACCCAAGAGAGTTCGTTTGAAGGTTGAAATTGAATTACTTGAGAAGTGACTAGGTTGACTAGGAAGAGCACTATATTGAGAAGGTTGGTTATAAGACAGATAAAACTAATGACTATTGGATCTATTAAATATCATATTATATATATTAATGATCATGACAAGGATGATAGTGAGTGTCATAAGTTTGATAAACCTCACCAACTTGTGTAAAATAATACTCAACACCAAAGTCAGCCATAAAACTTCATTAGGAAGTATGAACATGAGGAATTATTATCAAAAATCTTAAAAATGAATACCTATATTTCTTGATCAACTATTATAACTTTAAATTCACCATTGATGCTTAGATAGATGCCTCTAAAATTTGATGTGTTGAAACACAACACCAAAAATCTTTCAACTTCTTGGACTAAGAATCCCACCAAGTATGCCAAAAACTATTGTCACTTGGATTTACACCCTTTAAGAACATTTATTAGCTCTCTTCATCCAAGTGGCACAATTGAAACACCTCTAGGCTATGGGTAGCCTAAGAATGAGGTGAATCTATAGATAGGGCTACCTCCCTTGATGTACCACTTATAAATCACTAATAAAATAAAAGTTTGTAAGGTAAAAGGGAGATAAAACTAAAAGTAAAATATCTTAAAGGAGGTGATACACCAAATTATTTGATGACTACCAACCAGATATATATTACACATGAAACCAAAGGACTAACCAACCATACACTTATCCAATTTGCATATTCTCACATCAATATTTAACTATGAGGCTATGATAAATGTTTAGGCTAGGACTAAACATGAGGCCTATAATGGTAGTGTTTGAGTATACTAACTCACTCATCCTTGACACATTAATAAAACACTTCACTTGACCTATAAGAAGAATCTTTCCAACTATAAATAAGTGAGAGAATGAGACAACATGACAAGGAAACAAGAGTTATCACTAAAAAAGATCAATAATCTAAGTAAAACACACTATTAACATCACGAAAGAGGTAAAAATTAGTATTATTTATGATGCATGGTATGAAAATGATCAAGGCTTTGCCATACTTAGGTGGAGTATATTTTACAAAGGCCAAAATGGCTAGTTCTTAAATAACTTGAGAGAGAGAGGAGAAGAAAGAAGTCCAAAGGTCATAAGGACACTTGTTAAGCTGAGAAAATGACTTGTGCATGGGAAGAGAGTTTGAAACTAATAATACAAATTTAGAAAGCATAAGTGTCAATCTAAGACATAAAACTCTTGCAAAGTGGCATGAAATTTCCTTTATTGGCTTAGAAAATTGCCTTCATGATTTAGTCCTATTTAAATGCCCCAAAACTAATTAAGGATAGTTATAGTGATTTTAATAAGAGGGAAGGTTTTTATATATGCCTCTCCATGAATTGGTTGTATTATTGATCATCTAGAGTCTTCCCAAAATGAGCTATCACCATCTACAGTCAAAGTAAGTCTTCTTTCACACACCCTATAATTTCCATCCAAAAAGGCATAATATTTACATGAAAATTAATAAAATGGAGTGGATGACACTTTTAAATACCCTTTGTGGCCTTAGAGGTATCAATCACACCTTAAAATGGCTCCCACTTGAAGTTTTCACCCTTTTCACTATCATGTTCACTATGCCAATTTTGGCTGGTTGAGATGAGAGCTTTTATTTAGGAACTTATGATTGATTATAAGGCATTAAATTTACATGTGGAGTTACCTTAAGTCTCAAGCTTCCCCTCCATTTGATTGTCATCTTTAGACTCTTTCTAGAACTTGAAACACACACAAAAAGGTCAAGAAAACCCTATTTTGTACTCCATCCATACAATTCCATATAGTCCAAAATGATGGTGAGTAGAATTGAAAAGTTATCTACAACATCCAATCATCATTTTTGGCAAACCATGACATTTGAGTACACTACTTACTCAATCTTCTCAAACTGGTCACTAGTAAGGGTTTTGATGAGCTTAGGCCTATTTTACCCTCTTAAGCTTCATTCATAAACATAGGACATTGGAACTACAAAAAAAACCACTAAAACAAATTTTAGGACCTACATCAACCTCCATAATCTTAGATCTCAATCCAAGGTTCCAAGGGAGATATGAGCATTCAAATTTGCCCTATCGATCTATTTTCTCCATTCCAATAGGCTTGAGTTGTCTTAAAGTCCAAAATTGACTTTTTCATTGTTTTCTCTACATCCCAATATATTATAAACATATTAATTTATCCCATAAACATGTTTCAATATGGTATAAATCTCACCTCATGTGAAAAGTTAAAGTGACTTTCTATTTGGTTTCTAGTTCTAGCCATGCCTAGTAGGCGTGCCTACAAGTTTGAGGGTCTAGGCCATCCTATTGGGATTCCTCCATCTATGATATGTTTACATGTTTTCTCTATGTTTTTTTCAACTCTACACAAGTCATTACAATGTCCAACTAACTTTTGGTTCACAATTTCATCCTCATTTCCTAAGACTGCAAGTTTCATGCATAAAGGGAGTGCCCTCTACTTGAGACAAAATAGAGGGCACTCCCCTATTTCCTTGGAAAATGGTGATTATTTGAGGATGTTATCCAATTATTTATTATGAACCCATGATTTCTCTTCTCTTTAATTTGTTAGTTTAGTAGTTGTTATGGATGCATATGCTTTGTAAGTCATCCTATGAGTATTTTGTTTTATCCCACATTCATGGGAAGTAGTAGTTGCTTAGATTATAATTCATCTATAAGAAAGTTTTTAGGCCAATAAAGGAATCCAAAAATTATTGTATTGATCTTGATCAAATGAGGTTTCCCCCTTGAAGTGGTCTATGATCAATATAATCCATTTAGTGCTTCTACTCATTTTATAATTCTATTATTTCATGCATTTTTATTGACTTATTACAAGAGGATCCTCTCAACTGGTATTAGAGTTCTTTCCATTGACACAATTTTTTTATTTCTTTTCTTCCTTTATAAATTCATAATGATATTATGATTTATACTTCACTTCAGTAATTTTTTTCAAAAAATATTAACTTTGTTCTGCTACATAACTCCATTAAGTAATTTTTTGTAATCTATTTCAGATCATGGTAAAAACCTGACCACTTAACTATGGGAAGTGCTTAGTTGAAATCCCTAAAATTCATTATGAGGAGTACCATAGGAACCCCAAATTAGCAAGTCCATTGAGATGACCTACCAGTGAAATGGGCAATGGCCCCTTCCTGATTGAGTAGTTCTCATCCATGAGGAAAATCAAGAGCTATCTCTAAGAGGTAAATTTGTGGCCAAATTTTTTTTGGAGAGTGGTACTCATTTAGACAACATTGGTGGCCAGAGATATTTATATCCCTTAGGTAGCCATTGTAACTTGAGGCCCATTTCTATTAATTTCAAAATATTATTAGTAGACTTAAAAATATTAATCAACAGAGTTTTTTTAAATTGTCAGAGAAATTATAGGTAGATATTTGACAGGAACTAGAATCTACAAACCATCTACAAAATATCAGTAGACTCCCATAGAATTTACTACCAAATAGGAAAGAAAATTAGTTTTTTATAATATCTCTACATTTTTAGCCCTATTGATCCTCAAACTTTATCCAAACACCTAAAATTCCATTCCCCACATTTTCTTCTTTGAGGTTCCATATCCCAATTCCACTCCTAATTGCCACAAATCTCAATTTTCTCTTTTTTTAGGTTTTGTCATAACTTTGTCTATTTTTGTCCATTTTCCTCAAAAAATTTCCACTATGTGCATCATCCTATTATACTCTTTTATCCCTATTTGACAAATTTTATAGTTTTTTCCATTTTCACTCCTAAAATTACCCTCACCTTCATCAATCATATTCCCACTATGCAATTTCTTTTTATTAAAATCCCCTGTATCCCTTCTATTTTTGTCCAAATTCAAAAATTCACTTACTAAACGTGTCTTAACTCTATTTTTCCTATCCATTACCCAAAAAAAAATTATTTGAGTCATGGTAGTAACCTAAACAAGATCAAAAAACATGGAGGAAGAAATTACCACCCTCAAGACCCACATCAAAGATCTTGATAAAAAAATTCATGGCCTTAATCTTCAACATACCACCATGAATAACAAACGATATCCAGAGTCTTCTTTAGACATTGGGTTTTCTTCATCCAATAATTATCATGGGCTAAATCTTAATTTTCCTCAATTCAATGGTACAGATCTAACTAGATGGATCTATTAGGCAGAATAATATTTTAATCTACATAATACTTTTGATACCATAAAGATTCCACTTGCATATTTTCACTTGGAACTTAAATCCCTTTAATGGTATCATTGGTATATCAAGGCTCATGATGAACCCATATGGACCAATTTTTACACCCTCATTTTGCAATAGTTTGGTCCTACTACTTTTGATGAATTGACTGGAGTACTCACTAAACTTTGCCAAATAGGAACAATGAGAGAATATCAAATAAAATTTGAAAAACTAGCTAATCACATAGAGAGATTGTCTGATGAATTCTTTAGGAGTTATTTTGTTAATGGACTAAAGGATGAAATTCAATATGATGTCAAAATGTTCTGACCCAAAATGATGATGGACGCCTTAAGGTTGACTAAGTTGGCAGAGGATAAGATCATAACTCAACAATGATTCAAATCTAATTTTGTTCCATTCCAAAATATCACTCCACTATGATCTCAAATAATCCCAGTCCCTAGAACCACTCTTATCAATCATTTAACTGAAACAGAGATGCAAGCCCATAGAGAAAAAGGATTATGTTGTAACTGTGATAATAAATTCACTCAAGGACATCAATGTGTTGAGAAAAATCTCTACTTATTAAATGTGAACTCTCTACCTAAAACTAAAGATTGGGAAGATGTTCAAGATACAACAAATGATCCAAAAAGAATCTCATCTAATTGTGGAACCTACTTCTTAGGAAGATCAACCAGAGATCTCTCTCCATGCCTTAACAAGATTCACTACCCCATAAACCATGTAGGTTAGGGGTGACTTTAAGAAGCTTCCTATAAAAATACCCATTGATTCAAGTAGTACTCATAACTTCATTTACCCTTAGATTACCTAATAGGTTGATTATTTTATCCATCCTTGCTCCAACTTTGAAGTCATGATTTCTAATGGGGTCACTTACCTTGCAAAGGAAAGTGTCAAAATATGTGTATCTCTATGGGAGATTATAACTTGTGCTCCAACACATTTTCCTTGCCCCTTGGTTGATGTGATGTTATTTTGGGATCTCAGTGGTTACACACACTTGGACCCATCTTATGAGATTTTGGTAAACTTTGGATGCAATTTTTAGATAATGGGTAAAAACACACATTAAAAGGCTTACAACTAGGATCTCTTAGAACCATCAGTTCACATCACATGGAAAATTTTCTTAAGAATAATTCACATGGTTTAATTGCCTAGCTCCATTCCATTCAAATGCAACCCTTAGTAGTTTCCACTACTCCTTCTAACCTACAAACCATTATGCAAAGGTATGCACATGTCTTTACCAAACCAATGGGATTTCCACCTTCACATCTAGAGGACCACCATATTTATATTTTTCCTATAATTATTCCTTCCAAAAGTAGGCCTTATCATAAAATACTAAGATCAAGATGCTTATTTAAGATTTATTGAAGCAAGGCATTATTCACCCTAGTACAAGCACATATTCTTCCCCAGTTCTCCTTGTAAAAAAAAATGGGTCATGGCACCTTTGACTTTATTTTCATGCACTTAATCACCTCATAATCAAGGATAAGTTCCCAATCCCTATTATTGATGAGCTTCATGCCACTCATTTTTTATCCAAGTTGAATCTCCATTCATATCACTAGATCTAGCTTCATGAGGATGATATCCCTAAGACAACTTTTTGCATGCATGATGGCCACTATGAGTTTTTGGTCATGCCCTTTGGCTTCACTAATGCTCCTTTAACATTCTAGTCATTGATGAATAAAATATTTTGGCCCTACCTACATAGATTCATTTTTATCTTCTTCACTGATATCCTCATCTATAGTAAAACATGGTCTGAGCATTTCCAACATTTGGAGTTCAAACTGTAACTTCTCTCCAACCATCATCTTTATGCAAAATAGTCCAAATGTACTTTTGTCTAGGATGAATTAGAGTATCTTGAGAATATTATTTTATCCCAAGGGGTTTGGGTAGATCCTATAAAAATAACTACTATGAAAAATTGGCCACATCCTTAGACACTCAAGAGCCTCCATGATTTTTTGGGGCTAACTAGATACTATCACAAGTTTGTCAACAATTATAGGAAGATTTCAGCTCTATTGATAGCTATGTTGATTGTGTGGGGTCCTGTAAGTGAACAATATGATCTAGGCTTGAAGACAATGAATAAAACCCTCCTTGAAGTTCTCCAAAACATGATATAACTAAAATTATTCCTTATATTCTTGGAGTGAGGTTTTTTTATCAAGGCTATCTATCTTCCTCTCCATGATGACCCTACATCCAGCCTATGGGTGCACATTTTATGATGCAAAGAGATTATATGTAGACATGTGGGGGTATATCTTGTGTCTTGAATTATATGAATAACACTTGAACATGATTAGGTTGATTTTAACCATTTGAGACCATCTAAAATGAACACATTATTATACACTATCACCTTGGGAAGTAACTACACTTAATCATTTAAATTCTATAGATAACAATGAAGAAATTTGTTGTTCAAATGGTAACTTTGGGGTGCTCAACTACCATCCTCCATTAATAAATCTACCCTAAAATCCCTGTATAATTATTTTCATATGTAGGGGATATAATGCAAGGTCATCTATATACTCCAAATCTCTTAGCAACCTTGTAATATGACCTTGACCAAAAGCCTCACACCTCTATTTTGTGCTTTTAGGGAAAGAAGCCCTAAATACTATCATCTTATGCTTAAAGGTAGCTTACATCTCTTCCTACCCATTTGATTCTTCAAATAGGTATTCCTTGATTTTTTCCACATTCTATGTCATCAATAATGTTTTCAACTAATCTCATCTTCTCCGTATAAGTACCTCTAAATCTCTACCAATGCCACCTATAAGTGCATATTTCATATATAGGCAATGAGGAAACTTCAAGAAATATTCATGATTTGTGAGTTTCAATGATGTTTGGACTCCTTTAAAAATTCTAAAATAGACTCTTCTCACCGTCAAAACCTTTCTCAACTTAGACACTCCTTTTCAACATGAGATCTTCTATGAGGGCACCTATAGGTGCATTTTAATGGTAGTGAACTATGAGTTTAGGTAGTGAATAGTAATATAGGAAATGAATAAGATATATATGATTTATATTCACTGTAAACCTTCAAAAAGTGATAAAATACTCTCTTATCACTCCAAAATATTTTAAACACCTATTAGAGCTCCCATTCTATCATGGAATCCTTTTGAGATACTTGTATATTCAAAAAGTTGCCTACTATGCATAGTGCAGTGACTGCACCCATGGAAAATTACTTGGAGAATGAGATTTAAAGGTTAATGGGGTCAAAATATCATTATAAACATGAGTATGAACCTATCAAAACTTAGTGAAGTCTACATCAAAGCATGAAGCTCTCTGAAAATGGTGGAAACCTTCCTGTTACACAAAAAAGTGCTTCCTCTTGTAACTTAAGATGATTTTCATATAAAACACATTTTAATTTAAAAAAAAACATGGAGATAATTCAAATAAGGATTAAAAATCCTTTGTAATAAATCCCAACATCTATATTTTACAAAATCATCCAAAATAGAGTAAAACCTATAGGGTGCAGGAAATAGTGAGCATGAAAACACAGTCAACTTGTTAGAGATGGTTCATAAATCACAATTGAGTAATATTAAAAATATTATTATTTAAATTAATCTATCTTAGTTAATTTTCACCTCCTAAAGGTTTTTGAATTGAAACTTCTCCAACTATCTGGACGAAGCATAAACCTATTAACAACTTTTGTGTGTCTAAAAAGGCAAAGGAAAAAATGGCTTTATCTCAACTTTGGAAATTATAGAGAATTTAAAACATGGAATTGAGTCTAAGGAATATTAAGAGACATTAAGTGACCTTATCTCATGTGTCACACTTCCTCATAGGTCGTACAAGTGCCAAACTCCCTCTTTTCAATTGGTTTCTTGATCTTTAGTTAGATAACATATAAGATTCAGATGGATCTAAAATTATTGATAGTGAATATGACTTATTGGACGTTTTAAAGGATACTAATACACTTGGATACCTTGGAAACCATGTCACTTGCATTTATGACCCCTAAATGGCTTCTAAATAACTCAAAATGATATATTAAATAATTAGGCTAAGACCAAGGTTAATATGGCATTAAATGACATCAAATAAATTATAATATACCCCATTACAAAATATTAAACCCCATATAAACCTTTAAGGATCATTTTTTTACCTAAATGGGTCCCAATTTGACCTATAGGGTGGTTAACAAAGCCCTCAAGGCTGCTTCATTAGCTTGGACCTTTCATCGACCATCAGCCTCTATGATGGAGCCATGGGGAATTATCTTAGGATTTCAAGCTTTGGGTCCTCTTTTTTAGTCTATCTTTACTCCACCAATAATTGACACTCATAGTATTTTAGCTTTTCTTTGTTGTTATCTAACCCTGACTCCCCATGATTCTACCATGTGGCATAATCATAGAGTTTAGAGATTCCAAATGCTTTAGTCAATTTTTAGATTTCTACCAAGTCTAAGCTTCATAATACACTACCACTTGTCATAAATTTATTGAATCTTCACTATGGGGCATACTTCAAACTTGTATATTTAAATGAAAAGTGCTACGTATAAAATTATAAATAGCTAAGGCACAAAATATTAAATGAGAAATTAATTAAATAAAGATAAAATAATATTTTACATTTAGACACATCATTCACATGACTAATCCTATTCCACATGGAATGTATTGATTGGTATCATATGGCATGCTCTAATTGGCTTAAGACCTAGGCTTAATAGTTTCCTAATGAGCAAACTCCCATCACATTTAGGATTGTGACACTTGATTATGTCATTAAGATCCATGTGGTGATCCCTTGTTTAATCAATCTATTCTCTATGTCTCATGGGATGATTCCACATGGCATCATCCTAATTATTTAAGTATATTATTGATCAAACATGATCATACCACATGGCATTATCATGGGGCTCATAGTCATCTTATGCTCATTGCTCCCCTATAGGTCCTAAGCTCATGTGAGCCATTGATCTAATATATCTTATGGTTTTCAAACCTTTAGGAGGTTGGGGATATCTATAGTATTCCTTTGAGTTTTGAGCTCTTGGGATGATGCCACCTAGTCACATTTCAAGCTTTTGGGCCTTGAGGTCTCTAAGCTATGCCAATTACTATAATTAACTTAGGCTTATGTGATTTGACACTTTTCATAATCATGAAGATTATATAATCCAAAATAGTTGGAAACTTTGTCGAATGTGAAAAATAGTTGATCTCTTAGATGAAAACTAGCAATCTAATGAGAGATCAGATGGCTCAGAAGGATTCTACACAATATTGTTGGTGGACTTAGCTAATTATTTGAGACTATAGTATTTATTATTGAACATGATATTAACATATGGTATATTCATGTTAAATATTGGCTTGGAAGGGTTAAACCTATGAATAGACAAGGCAACTCTCCAAACAACTGATTAATAAGTTAGTTTAGAAATCAAAATTGAATACATGTGAAGGAAAACTGAATTTGCATATAGATGAATTCATATTTCAATTAGAATAAGGAATTTTCATAGATTAAACATAGACCATGGACCATTTAGACATATATGAAATGATTTTAAATGCAAATTTAAGCAAGACCAAAGGAATTTTTCATGCGAATTAAACCTTTCAGAATCACAATTAGTCTATTATTTCATGACATAGGCCAATGTTTAAGGCAATGGATTATTTAAAAGGCCTAATTTAATCAATGGTTAAACCTAAGGTTTAATTCAATAAATAATTTATAATGCCCAATTAAACACAAAAGTAGACTTCAACCAAGGTAAATACTAAATCAATTTGAAAAACTACAATTAATGGTTTTAAAATGTAAATTCTTCACACAAGTCTTTATAATGAAAGAGGAGAAACTATAGGCTGTTTTAAACATTTTTAGATCAATTTTATTAGTCGAAAAAAAAAAGAACAAAATGGCTAGATCTAATGAAGCATTCTCTTTGACTTTGAACTAAAATAAGAATAGAATGCATATACACAAAATATCATACCAATGAAATATCGAACTACTTAAATGTTGTCTCAAGTAAGGTCAATGATCAAATAGACCAAAGAGAGATTTAAATCTTTAAAACACATGAAAAAATAAGAAATAAAAAAAGAATAAATAAATTATGTTGAATCAAGAGGGTCCCCATCTGAAGAAATGGTGGTGGGGCATGTTGGCCACAACACATGAAAAAATAAGTTTGATTACACTAGAGGGATAAATAAGGAGGCAAAACCTATGAGTGTGTAGATACTTTGATGCACATGTGGGAAGAATAAGGATCTTTGGTGTGTATGTGAATGACTAGATCAACACAAAGGAAGAACACTAAAGTGGATTCTATTTTCATAAATTAATAGGATGCACATGCATATAAAATAATGTGAATGACATGGAGGAATGCCTATAATCAAGGATGCATAAATGAATAGGGAGTAGTGTAATTACAACTAAATCAACCCATTTTGACTATAAGGCACATGGACCTATGACAACCCACCTAAGTCATAGTCATAAGCATGCAGGAAAAATTGGTGTTAAGGGGGAAAGGCAAGAATAGTAGAAATAGTTACATGTGAATATACTCTAATAGGTAGTTGGGATTTGGATGAAATATGTTTATATGAGCCTAAAAATTTATGACTAAACCCATTTAATTATAAAAATTAGGATTGTTGAGTATAGTACTACATTAACTAAAGGTTATTGACAATTTTATGAAACATATATTAAATATTTCAATATATGCATTAGTTAGGGATACTTTATCATGAGTGATTTACCACATGGGCACCTCAATTATCCTATAAAATGGTATATTGGGTTCATTTTATATAGCCTATATTAGAATTTGGGATAAAATTTGTCAATTTGCACATATAAAAGGAGGGAATGAGAATTACATTGAGAGGGAAAGCAAGGATCATAGCCTTGAGCCTTGAGTATGAATCAATAACCCAATAATCTTTTTACTTATGTTTAGTTATAATTATGTAATTTTTTTTTCTTATTAACAAAATAAAATATTTTTTCAAGATCTATGTAAATAAGGAACTTCAAATGTGTGGTTAATACATCCGATAATGAGGACCCCTGACCATAACTATAGTAGTTGGTATCAATTAAGATTGATCCTATGGAGATAGTGGTGAGTGTTGTTCTCCCCTAATGAGTTTTTTTCTCCCTTAGGAAAAAGGTGGGTAGATAAAAAATGGGTGGATCTAAGAGGTTGAGTAAGAAAGTGAATATGCTTCCCAAGTGATGATGATAAAGGCAAGGTATAACTAGCATGGTTGTAAGGCTTGATGTAATATTGGATGTGATGCATGTCATGAAATGATGGTTATATGTTTTTTAAGAAGATATATGATGATTATTTATTCTAAGGGATTACTATAATGATGTTGAATAGGAATAATAGTGTGTAGAATTCATCAAAGGCAATTAAGATGATAAAGAGAAAATGGATACAAGTGAAAGTAGCACCTTGAGATATATCTCATGGACTATACTAGGAACTAAAGTGGAAGTTTCATGCTTTTCTATAATTTTAAATCTTGAAGAGATGATAGACTAGATAAATAATATATATGAGTACTTCAAGTTTGATTATGTTAGTAACCCACATTGTGTGAAGGTGGAAAAAACCTAGTTGAAGTGTCACATGGAGCTATAGTGGAAGTAGGTAAAAAATGAATGTCATGTGATAATAAAAGAGAAGATAACCTAGTGAGACCAAATTATTACAAACATGAAGGGTAAGTTCATGCCTAGATACTATCAAATGGGACCATTCTATAGGTTAAAAAATATGTGATAAAAGAAGTTATATATCAAAGATTACACATGATATTTTTACAAGATCACCATCAGGTCGGGTCATAGTGAAGTCAACCAATACAAGGTCATGAGGTTCTTGAAAGAGTTAAAGCTTTCCATTAAAGAATAATTAGGTTTGAAATTGATACAAACCATGGAGGAGGCCTATTAGTCTATGATAAGGGAAAAAGAGAGTTTATTTCAAAAAAATAGAGCATCACATGAGGAAAGGGGAGATTTATGTGAGGAGGATGAGGCAACATGGGAAAGACCATGTAGAGATAAGGAAATAATATAAAACATGTATCCTAACTATGCAATATCAAGAATGAGTATGTGGATTTGAGAAAGATAAGTCATGAACTAATACATCTTACCCATCCCATTGGTGAGGTATATTTTTCCAAGGAAGGGGAGGAGGATTCCTTGGAACCTAATTTAAATGTGGATAGTCTAGACATTGAGTGTTTAAATGTCATAGGAAAGGTCTAATGTTAGTTTAAACAACCCAAAAATAATTTTGAGTGTTGTTACCTTCAGGTTATAAAATAAAGTTATGAGTAAGACCCACTACATCATGTTATGTTATTCATAGACACTTGTTAATTCATTGTATTGGGCCCATAACCCATAACAAAAGTCATGTGTATGGAAACCTTAACAAAGGAAATTAACCTTAACTAAGGAAATTAAATTTAACAAAAGAAATTAACTCTATTAAGTTCTATGGGGAAGAATGTTACCATATTATTTTTTACATCCACCTTGGGGAATATCTCTATGTGGGTCTATATGGATAGGTCCTAACCTATATGAGGCACTCATCTTCCCAATAGAACCACCTAGGTGTCCTTACCCTACTTAAGTATCTTGCATCCATGGAAGCCCAAGTATGGGTTGGGGTAGGTAATTTTTCCTTATCATACTTGGGATGCTTGAGATAAGTATTCTTGTTATTAATGTCATTTGAATTTTAAGGATGAGTAATAACAAATAATATTTTTATTATTATTATCCTTAAAATAAAAATTTACAACATTTATTTACCAGCCCTGATTCATATAATAGATGTGTCATTGTATTATATAACTTATCAATGATGTTCACCATAACAAGGTTAGAAATTTAAAATACACCTATAAATCCATGAAATTTTAATATGCTTTTCAAATTCTTGAACTTAATAAACTTCATGTAAGTAAAGAGCCCATTATATTACTATCCCATCTTAGATCATTATACCATGATATATATTTTTTAGGGATCATTGTATTGTGTGATTTTACTTATCACTAAGTATATTACATAAAATAATTTACTATTTATAATCTAGTTAAGTTACATGGTCCTTTTCAAGGATCAATGTCATCAATTAAGTGAGCATCATACTATTGACTTGAGATGCTTGACTCATTCTCATGGTAACACTAAACCATCATGTAGATAGTTACTTAGAGATCTAATCTCTATAGTGGTATCAATTGTCAATTGGTCCTTGTACATACTAACTAGATACAAAGTTAAGGTTAAACTCATTGCCAAAATAAAAATTACATCAATTAAGTATAATTCATGTTATTATAAATCTTTTGCACTATTCACTAGCTTCCATAATTAATTACTCTAATAACATTGAAGCCAATTATATCAATAATACCTTCCATTACCACATCCATTAACATATTCAAATGAATAACACAATCACACTTATTTTCACTTTTAATTCAAACATGATATTTTATGCAAAACTAACTTCTTAACCCAACTAAATTCAGTTTTTATATACATAGCTATTTCAATGTCATGCTCCTCAAGTATCCATTTAATCTCATTCTCAAAGAATTACAATCTTATAGTCTACTATACTAAACAAAGGAGAATTAACTCTTTGTTGAAACCACAACTTATAAAAATCAAATATAATCCAAGGACGACCTTATTCACTAGGATTTTATGTCATATTCACATTATAGTGTAAATTGTTGATATTCATTAGTATCCTCCCATTACTAATTTTAATTTATTAACAAACAACTGAATGATATAAATAATGTTAAAAACATCAATTTTATAATCAATACTATCATTTTTAATATTGAAATCAATTCCTAACTTAGAAACCCAAGTGAACCACACTTTCAACATATATTATGTAATATCCATCTCAATCATATAATAATACTATCATTATGTATTCACTTCAACCATAATAGGGATTGTGAAATTTTAGTGATATAATCTAAGAGAATTTTAAGTTAGAAAAAAATGTTCAACCTATGCAATTGAATCATTCCATCTTCTCACATTAATATATAAATTCAAAATCATTACACTTGGATATAGTATGCCAAAGTAAAATACAAAGTACATTTATATTGTAATAGGAATGAAGTTTTAACACAAGCTTAACCCTTTCATTAATAAGCCTAATCAGGAGTCATTGATAAATTATGTATAACTACATAGAAGTAAGCCCCAAAAGCAATATGAACACCAAAACAAATCAATTAAACAATGAAATACAAGTTAGTAGTTACTTAAGCCTTTTAATCCATTTGAGGATGAACATTTATAATTTAATAAGTATACAAACATATTAACCCAAATTTGAAAGTTAGAAACATCTAAATAACATAATAATAGGCAAGAATGAAAGTAATAATCAAGTAAAGATTTATGTAAATCAGTACTACAATTATGTTTATGTTTCCATCTTTTTTTAATATACTAAGAAATTAATATCTTGGAATTTATAAGACATGTTATAAGAAACCAATAATTAGATGATAATTAAATATAACATGCTATCAAGGATGTTATATAAATGGTAACCAACTAAGATCAAAATTATGTAACTAGATGGAACCAACTGAGAGAACATCCTCATATGAACCAACCCAACCTATCCTATGGTCCCCCTAATTGGTGGCCCTCACCATCCCTACCATCAACTAGTAGGTGGAGTATATAATTTCCACTTTCAAGATGTGGGTATGAGAAATAAGGACACATAAGCCATCACTAATAACTATAATAGATTTAATAAAATCAGACAATAAATCCACAACTAAAATTTAAGCTTAAGTTTGACTTATAAATCAATCATCAATAAGCACACTAGCATTGGCAATCCTTGTATTTATCCAAAGGATTTTTTGGTACCTATTTGGATATAAAATCAAAACCAATAACCCTTCATCATCTTTTCAAGTATACCAATGACCAAACAACATATTATAATACTATCAATGAGGTGAAATCATCACTTATAGCCAAGAGGCAAATATGAAACATTCACTTACTATTTGTATTTGAAAACTCATCTAATAAAGTCACTGAGAAATTAAACTTATTACCCTTACACCATATAATCAAGTACAACCATTTAAATTCTTGAAATAAGTATGTAAAAAAGGTAAATCATTATAACTAACCCTATTATAATTGGGTCAAATTCCTCAAAGAAATTATAGGCAGGATGATGACATCAAGGAAAAATAACTTGGCCCAATTGCTAAAAAAATACACAAAGTTCTGTTAGGGTAAAACACACATTACATTTCGTGTGATACATCTCCATTAGGTAAGAGATCATAGTAGAAATGAAAACCCCAACAAAATAATATATATGGCTGAGCAAGGGAAGATGAGTTCCCAAACCATCATACCCAAGATATATATCAAAATGGCTATGCTATTAGAAAAAAATAAGAATTCAAAGCCCAAATGAAAAGGGGTTTACTATAATTTTGAGTCTAGAGAGACAAATTGCAAATAAAATTTTAAACCCAAAAATCCAAAATGGCCTGGTCATACAAATATGCTATACCCATTAAATTAAATAACACATACAAAATAAAAAAGATTCACATTGATATTAATCGATTGTGGGATTTATAAGCTTATCAAGAAGTCCTATGGCTTCCTCATGAGCCTATAAACTATTTATTTGCTTCAAAAATCCAAATTAATAGATATTCATTATTTTCCTCTCTTTTTCAAAATAGTGCATCACTTACCTATGAATAACCTTGCCTTTTAGAAGTAGAATGGAGTTCTAATTTTATTATTTTCTTACCCAAAAAGATTGCTTGTTCCTCCCTTATTTATTGCCCATGGCTCAAGCTACTCCATTCTCCTTCCTCTCTTTTAGTAAGATTTTCAAGGCTCATTACTCACCATATCCACCATTTGTTTTCTCCCCCCCCCCCCAAGTGTCTTTTCTCTATGCCTCCTTTCTCTAAACCATTCTAGTGAAAATTTTATGGGAGAAGAGCCAAGTATGCCAAAATGATGGCATGGTATTGATTCATTCCATCAACCAATATTTTTGGTCATTATGACCTTTTGTTAACTTTTAAAAGGCCCATGACCCCAAGTTCATAAGTAAGAAAATAAAACTTATTAAAACAATAATAGGGTCTCCCCACCTATGGCAAGTCCAGAATAATGAACAAGAGGGTCAATCCAATATCACCAAGGGGACCAAGAGTTAAAAGAAAGATAAATAACCCCACAAACAATTCAATATAAAAATGGTCCAAACACATGACAATTAAAATAAATAAATAAAGAAATCATAATCAAGACACCAATTAATATAAGGAGTAAGATACAAGGATGCTTGAAGTCAAAATGAATAACAATAAGATAATATTAAGAAGTGAGTCAAACAACACAAACTAAAATGATAGACTACTACTACACAGATGCTATATGGATTATGCATGTTATCCCTTTTACATGTTTTGGTATCATTCAACTGCTCACTACCCCTATCTTTTATTGCCTTGAATTCCAGAATCCACCACCAACTTAGCTCATGTTCCTTTAACTATAACCATAAATGGGCATTAAAAACACTTGGATGACATGGAAATAATATAAATAAACTAAATAATATAAAGCATTAGAAATTAATCATAATTAATAATGAAATAATGATAACTAAATCACCTCTTTTACAACATAATCCTTAGCTACAATAATTAGTCAAGTATAAACTAGAACTAACAAAACATGATCTAATCAGAATATAATCATCACTAGTCTGGATAATCTATAGTCATTCAATAAATGTCAAAATAACAGATCTAAAAGTATATTTAAATAATATAAAAGTATGATACAAATATATAATAGTCTATAAAATGGGTATAAAGTTAGATTATAACATCCTCCTCCCCTTAATGAAGAGTCATCTTAATGATAGATCAAAATAGCCAAGGATAATGCTGTTTAAATAGTTGTGCAACTTCCTATTTGACACTCTTTGTACTTAGTGGATCCCATTATATTAATCCTTATTGAATTTATCTATTTCTCAATTTGATTCTATGATGATCTAGGATTGTCACTAGGTCCAATTGCATCTTTTCCTCTTTTGTAACCTACATTTTTTTCCAATTGAATGCATGTGATGGATCAAATGCATATTTCCTTAGTAATAAAATATGAAACACATCATGAATTTTTGATATATAATGAGGTAAATATATCCATTATACAATAGGGTTGATCTTATCTACAATGTTGAATAGGCCAAAAAAGTACAAATCCAACTTGGAGTTTTTCCCAAACTTGATTAAGAAAAACCTTTTTGCCCATAGAAAATTCATGGGTCATCCTTTTTTAGATTAAATGTAGCTCTTTTACCTATTTGAGGAAGCCTTAAAATTATGGCATATTATTTCCATTTGCTCATAATATTCTAGCAGCCATTCTAAACCAACAATTACTCAATTTTCTAAACTATCCCAACCAAGTGGGGTTTCACATTTCTGCCCATATAGGGATTCAAAATGATCCATATTGAGTGCATAATGATAAAATGTTTTGTAATAAAACTTGAATACATATATATAATCCTCCCACTTATTCTATTAATCCATGACATAAATTCATAACATGTTTTCAACCACTTGGTTTAATGTTTCAGTTTGACCATCCATTTTTGGGTGGTATGAATACCAAAAATTCAATTGAGTTCCAAAATATATGGTCAAAGTTTGTTATAACCTTAGTGTGAAAAAATTATCTCTATCATAGATAATGACCTTTGGTATGCAATGTAAATAAACTAATTATTTCATAAAGAATTTAGCAAATATAACAGTATCATCAATCAAATTCCCAACAATAAAGTGGCCAACCTTGGTTTATTTATCAATTACCACTAAGATAATATTGTGATAGATATAGTATTTAGTCATCCAAATAATAAATTAAAGAAAAACTAATACCCATTTATATCTTGGTATGTCATCTAGATATAAAAAACCTCTAGGGTGGAAATGTTCAACCTTTACATGTTGACATTCCAAACACCTTACCATAAAATTGACTATGTCACACTTCATAGTAGACCAAAAATAAAGTCTTTTCAGCTCATGGGTCTTATTTATGACCCCCATATGGGTAAAATGGGTGATTCATGCACCTCCTATAGCATAAAATTATGCAATCCACCTACTTTAGGTACAAAAATTCTATTTTGATGCCTTACAAGGCCATCCTTCTTAGTAGAAAATTTACAAAACTTTTTTTCTAAAAGCTCGTCATCTAGTCCTATGATTACTTCTTAGTAGTATTTATTAGCAATATATTGTTGTAAGACAACACTTATAAAATTTATTTAAAAATAGATAAGGTAGCAAGATATGTATGCTTGATGAGTGCATTATTTATGCAATTTTCCTTTCCCTTCACATAATATATGTCCGTGTCAAATTTTTTGACAAACTCTAGCAATCTACACCAGTGTAAATTCAAATAATCTTTCTTAAACATGTGTTATAGGTTGTGGTGATCATACTTCACCTTGTAATGTTTACCTAACAAGAAATGCTTTCATTATTTCAATGCATGCACTATGACAGCAAGCTCTAAATCATGTGGTGGATAGTTATTTTTAGTTTCATTGAGCTTCTAGGACTCATAGGCACCACTTTACCCTCTTTGGTAAATGCATCATCAAATCATTCCTTAGAAGTGTCATCCACACCTTGAAATGACCATCTGGGTCAGGTATAATCAAAATATGAGTTATTGTCAACAACTCTTTGATCTTTTTGAAAACCTCTTCACATTGATGTGTCAACACAATTTTTTTGCCATTACACTATAAGGACATAATGGGGTTGTCTAGGTGAGATAAATTTACCATAAATCACTAATAGTACCAAGTCAAGCCCATAAAATTATGCACTTCATGCATATTAAAAGGAGCAAGCCATTTGTAAATAACTTAAATCTTCATTTGATCCACAACAATGCCCTTCTTGGAAATCACATGCCCCAAGTAGTGTATTTCAATCTGATAGAAGGCACATTTGTATAGATTTCTCAAGAATTTATAATGTCTTAACCTTTTCAAAACCAACCTCAAGTGTTGATCATGTTCAAATTCATTCTTAGAGTAGATGAAAATGTCATCCAAGAACAGTAGTATAAATTCATCCAAAAAATCTTTGAAAATGTTGTTCATTAGATTCATAAATATAACATGTGCATTTATGAGGCCGAAATGAAAAATAGTGAACTCATAATTACCATACTTAGTTTATGAGGTTATTTTTTAAATGTATTCCTCTTTGATCTTTAGCTAATGATAGCCATATCTTAAATCAATTTTTGAAATAACTGTTACATCTTTCATTTAATTGAATAAATAGTTAATCTGGAGTAGTGGGTAATGATTTTTTATTGTTAATTTATTGATCATGTAGTAGTCAATTCTCAACCTTAAATTACCATCTGTAGTCCTTATGAAGACCACCAAAGCACCCCAAGGTGTGACACTTGGTTTGATGCTTCCATTGTCCAAAATTTCCTATAGCTAAACTTTTGACTCTTAAAAATATGCCATGTTCATTTTATAATAAGATTTTGATGTAGGGGAAATTCCTGGCATAACCTTAGTGGATTTTTCAAATTCACATTTAAGTGGAAAACTATGTAGTTTTTAAGGAAAAGCATGCATAAATTATAATAGGAAAATATGAACAGGACTATTCTTCTTCTTTGGGAAATTCCTATAGTTAGATTTCATAGAGTTTACACCTAGTTTCTCACATCCCTATTTAACTAAAAATTTGAAAAAAAATTATGATTTTTTGGCCCTTAAAGGCCTTGTTTCTCTACAAGTTTTCCATTTTCATTAACAAACTGAATCCCTTTTTCTAGAGCAATCAAGTGTTACATGGTGTTGTTTTAGCTAATCCATGCCCAATATGATATTGTAAGACCTTAGGGGTGTTAAAAATAATTTCACCCTAGTTCTAAAAATGCTAAGATCAAGTTTAGTTTGATCCAAGAATTTGAGATAGGTACCCCTTTTCCAGTACCCCTTGATCCAAGAAATCAAGTTTAGACCCTTGATTTCTAAAGCAATCAAGTGTTACATGGATTGCATAGAGTTTACACCCAGTTTCTCACATCCCTATTTAACTAAAAAATTGAAAAAAAATTATGAGTTTTTGGCCCTTAAAGGCCTTGTATCTCTACAAGTTTTCCATTTTCATTAACAAACTAAATCCCTTTTTCTAGAGCAATCAAGTGTTACATGGTGTTGTTTTAGCCAATCCATGCCAATATGATATCGTAAGACCCTAGGGGTGTTAAAAATAATTTCACCCTAGTTCTAAAAATGCTAAGATCAAGTTTAGTTTGATCCAAGAATTTGAGATAGGTACCCCTTTTCTAGTACCACACTCAACTTCCTATCCTTCTCTTAATAGAATAGATTTTTGCTTGCACAAATTTGCTACAACAGGTGCAATAAAGTTGTCTATTACACCAAAAAAAATTAAAATAGTCACATAATTACCATATATGTTACCTCTTATCTCTATTAATGTAGCCTAAAAACTAGCTTTCTAATTTTATACTGCTACATACACTCTATAGTCTGGTGGTTTCCCCATTTTTAGCTTCAAGCAATCTTTGTAGTATTGGTTATCATCGCATTCCCAACACAATAATGTCTTTGTGGATATATTGGGATAATATTTACCACTATGGATAGCCCATGTTGGCTATTTTTATGTTGTTCCTTCATAACAAAGCCAATTTTTTAGGTTCCTTGAGACTTATAATTATTTTTTTGGTCTTAGAATTAGTTAAAACTTATTTTGTTCCCCAATTAACTTGTGTTTCTAGTCTTTTTTTTAATAAAAAAATTAGGTGTTGGAGGCTGATTTTTGGTTTTTGATTGTTGCATGTCCAGTTTTAATTCTTGTCTCTCCTTTTGTAAAGAATTTTTTAATTTTACCCTATGGGTAGATTTTATAGTACCTACCATTGTCTAAGAATTAGTCATATTGACATAATGCATCAATATTTATTTCATCCCCAACTTGAACTTGACTATTTTCATTTCTTTAGTATGCATATAGTTTACATGATGTATTAAATTCAATAACATATTTTAATATTTTGAAATATTCATATTTTTCTACTTTAGTAGATGGAAATCTATTATTTTTTACTCTTTGAAGTGTGCACTCAAGTACCTTTTTTGGAACTGACTCTCAAAAGTTGGCTAGGTAAGGATCATAGGTCGATACCCCTACAAGGAATAGAGATGATTCCACCAAAGGTCAAAAAGACAATTTAACTGATAAAAAATAACCCTTACCTTCACATTCGATGGCACATCATGTATGTTAAAATATTTTTTCAAGTTTACAAGCTATGCATTGACTATATCTACTGATTTCTCACTTGAAAAGGTAGGTGGGAGAAATTTTTTGAGCTCCTTGATAATTGGATCTACCATTCTTATTGCTACTTATTGAAGTGCTTTCACCTCTAATTTTATAATTTTTAATTAAGGAGTTTATTCCTTGGAATCACCCTCAATATTATTTAATCTATGCTCTTGATTTTCCATCTTGCCTTGAATGACATTTAGAGTTATCAAGATTCCATGAAGGAATTATTATTATTTAGTAGTTAGGTTATCCCCAACTACATTATCATTAGGTGTTTCATTATTTTCATTATTATTTTAGATGAGGGGTTAATTTTTTATGTATTTAGGTTTTGGGCAGCATGGACCCTACCTCTACTTGTACCCCTACCTTGACCTCTACCTCTCAACACTAGCCTATTACTACCTTGGTCATTGTCAACTTGATTTCTGCCAAATATAGTTTGAACCATTTTCCTATGAAGTCAAAAAATAATCTCTTAGATATAATTTAGTATGGATAAACTCTTCCAAATTATTATTTAGATATGTATTTATAATTTGATAACTTTAGCACATGATTTGATACTAGGTGAAATAACCCAAAAACAATTCTAAGTGTTACTACTTTTAGGTTACAAAATAGAGCTATCAATAAGAACCACTACATCATGTTCTATTATACTTATCCACTTGTTAATTAATTAGATTGTTCCCATAACCTATAACTAAAATTATGTTTATGGAAAACCTTAACTAGGGAAATTACCTCTAGCAGGTTCTATGGGGAAGAATGTTAACATACTAGTTTTTGCATCTAGCTCAAGGTATATCTATAACTAGGTATATATGGATAGGTCCCAAATTTTATTGGGCACCCAACTTCCCAATAGGACCCCCTAGGTATCCTTACCCTACCCAAGTATCTCACATCCATGGAATCTCAAGTATGTGTTGGGGTAGGTAATGTGTCCTTATCATACTTGGGATGCTTGAGACATGTATTTAGGTTATTAATGACATTTTAATGTTAGGTATAAGCAATAACAAATAGGAATTTTATTAATATCACTAAAATTATAATTTACAACACTTATTTACCAACCCTAATTCATAGAATAAAAGTGTCAATGTATTGTCTAACTTATCAATGATGTTCACCATAACAAGATTAACAATTATAAATAGACCTATAAAATCTGTGAAATTTCAATAGGGTTTTGAAATGCCTAAAATTCATGAAATTCATGTAAGTAAATATCCCATTATATTACTATCCCATTTTAGATCATTGTACCATGATATATAACCTGTATGGATCATCATATTATGTGCTTTAACTTATCCCTAAGCATATTACATAAAGTAATTTATTGTTTATAATCTAGTTAAGTTACATGGTCCTTATCATGGATCAATTTCATCACACAAGTGAGAATCATACATTTGACCTACAATCCTTAACTCAATCTGATGTTAACATTAGACCATCTTATAGATAGGTACTTAGAGATATAATATATATAGTGTTATCTACTTGTAAATTGGTCGTTATCCACAAGAACTAGTTACATATGTAGGGTTAAACTTATTGCCAAAAAGAAAAAATTACATCAATTAAATTAATTAATGTTATTATAAATCCTTTCCATTGTTCACTAGGTTCCATAATTAATTATTCTAAAAACATTGAAGCTAATTATACCAACAATACCTTACATTACCACATTCATGAACATATTCAACTTTACAACACTAACAAGCCTATTTCCACCTTTAATCCAAGCATGATTTATTCTACAAAACTAACTTCTTAACCCAACTAAATGTAGTTATTATATATATAACTATTTCATTGTCATGCTCCTCAATTATCCATTAAATCTAATGGTCAAAGGATTACAATCTTATAGTCTACTATACTAAACAAATCAGAATTAATAATTTGTTGAAACCACAACTTTTAAAAATAGAATATAATCTGAGGACAACCTTATTTACTATGATTTTATGTCATATTGACATTATAGTGTCAATTTATAATATTAATCAGTATCTTCCCATTACTAATTTTAATTTATTAACAACCAATTGAAGGATATAAACAAGGTTATAAATAATAGTTTACTAAGTAAGACTATCATTTTTAATAATGAAATCAATTCCTAACTTAGGAACCCAATTCAATCACACTTTCAACATATAAAATGAAATAACCATCTCAAGCATATAATAATAATAATAATAATATCATTACCTATTCACTTCACCCATAATAGGGATTGTGCAATTTTAGTGATAAAATCTAAGAGAATTTTTAACTCAGAAAAAAGATGTTCAACTATGTAATTGAATCATTCCATCTTCTCACATTAATATATAAATTCAAACCTATTACACTTGGTTGTAGCATGCCAAATAAATATCTAATGTACATATAGATTATAATAGGAATGAAGTTTTAATATAAGATTAACCCTTCTAGTAATAAGCATAATCATGATGCATTAATAAATTATGTGTAGCTACATAGATCTAAGCCCCAAAAGCATTACAAACACCAAAACCACTCAATTGAACAATGAAATCTAGACTAGTAATTACTTAATCCTTTTAATCCATTTGAGGATGAAAATTTATAATTTGAAAAGTATATAAATATACTAATCCAGTTTTGAAAGCTATAAATACCTAAACAACATAATAATGGAAAAGAATGAAAGTAATATTTAACTAAGGATGTGTATACATCAGCACTACAATTATGGTTATGTTTCTAGCTTTATCTAATATACCAAACAGTTAATAGCTTGGCATTTATAATACATTCTATAGGAAACCAATAAGTAGATGATAATTAAATATAAGATGCCATCAAAGATCTTATACAAATGGTAAAAAACTAAGATCAAAATAAATAACTAGATGGAACTAGCTGAGAGAGCATCCTCACATGAACCAACTTGACCCATCCTATGATCCCCCTAATCAATGACCCTTACCACCCCTATCCATTATTTGGTAGGTGGAGTCTGGGCTTTAGGATTTGAGGACATGGGTATGAGAAACAAGGACACATAATCCATCACTAAAAACTATAGTATTTACAATTAAATCAAACATTAAGTTTACAACTAAAATTCAAGTTTAGACTTGGCTCAAAACTCAATCATCAATAGGCACACTAGCATTGACAATCCTTGTCTTTATCTAAGGAGTTTTTGGTACCAAATTGGATATAAAATCAAAATTGATATCCCTTCATAATTTTTTAAAGTATAAAAATGTCCAAACAACATATTCTAATACTATCAATGAGGTGAAATCATCAATTACACCCAAGAGGTGAATATGAAACATTCACATACTATTTACATTCAAAAAACTAGTCTAATAAAGTCATGGAGAAATCAAAATTCTTACCCTTGTGCCATATAATTACTTACAACCATTTGAATACTTTCAATAAGTATGAAAAAATGGTAAATAATTATAATTAACCCTATTATAGTTTGGTCAAATTCCTCAAAGAAATTATAGTAAAGATAATGACATCAAAGAAAAATGGCATGGCCCAGATGCTAAAAATACATAAAGTTTTGCTAGTGTAAAACCCTCATTGCATTTCAACCCACACATCTTCAATAGGTAAGAGATCACAAAAAAAATGAAAACCCCAACAAAATAATATATATGGTTGAGCAAGGGAGGCCAAGTTTCCAAAACATCATACCCATGTTCAATATCAAAATGGTCATGTAATTAGAAAAAAAATAAGCATTCACATCCCAAATGATAGAGAGAGAGAGAGAGAGAGAGAGAGAGAGAGAGAGAGAGAGAGAGAGAGAGAGAGAGAGAGAGAGAGAGAGAGAGAGAGAGAGAGAGAGAGAGAGAGAGAGAGAGATTACAAACATATGGTTTCAACCCATAAATCTAAAATAGCCCATTCGTACAAATCTACCATACCCATTAAATTAAATAACCCATATGCAAAATGAAAAGGATTCACATTATTAATTGATTGTGTGATTTGTAGGTTCATATGGAAGTCATATGGCTTCATCATGAGACTGCAAATGATTTATTTACTTTCACAACACAAATTAACACATATTCATTATTTTCCTCTTTTTTTTCAAAATAATTCATTTATTGCCTATAAATAACATTATTTTATGGAAGTAAAATAGTTTTTTTTATTTACTAATTTCTTTCCCAAAAATATCACTTGTTCCTCCTTTCTTTATTACCCAGGGCTGAAGATGTTCCATTTTCCCTCCTCTCTCCTAATAGGGTTTTCGATCTTCATTACTCACAATGGCCTCCTTTTTATCTTTCCCTCAAGTGTCTTGTCTCTAAACCTAAATTTTCCCAACCATTCAAGTTAAAATTATATGGGAGAAGAGATAAATCTGCCAAAAATGATGGCATGGCATTGATCCATTCCATTGACCATTATTTTTGGTCATTATGACCTTTTCTTAACTTGTCAAAGGCCCACGAATCAAAGGATATAATTAATCAAATAAAACTTAGTAAAATAATATTAGGGTCCCACCACCTAAGGCAAGTCAAAAATAATGAATAAAAGGGTCAATCCAACATCACAAAAGGGACCAAGAGTTAACAATAAGATAATGAATTCCAAAATAAATTGAACATAAAAGTGGTCCAAACACATGATAATTAACAAAATGAAATAAGGCAAGTATAATCAAGACACACAAAAATATAATGGGTCAATCACAAGGATGATTTAAGTAAAAATTAATAATAATAATAATAATAATAATAATAATAATAATAATAATAATAATAATAATAAGAAAAGATGATATTAAGAAACAAGTGGGACAACACAAACTAAAATGAAAGAACAAAATGACATACTACTATTGTACATATGCTAGATATCTTATGCATGTTATCCCTTTTAAATGTGTTAGTATCACTCGACTAATGACTAACCCTATCCTTTATTTCCCCTAGTACTATAATATACCACCATCCTAACTCATGCACTTGTACCTACAATCATAAATGGGCATAAATAACACTAGGATGACATGGAAATAATATAATTGAACTAAATAGTATAAAGGATTAGAAATGAATTGAAATTAATAATGACATCATGATAATTGAATCACCTCATTTGTAACATAATCTAAATCTAAACTAATTAGTCAATTATCAACCAAAAATAACAAAACATGATCTAATCAAAATATAATCATCACCAGTCTAGCCAATCTATAGTCATGAAATAAATGTCAAAATATCAAATCTAAAAGTATAATTAAATAGTTTAAAAGTATGTTACAAACATATAATATTCAATGAAATGGGATATAAATTTAGATTGTAACATTGGTTTACATGTCATGCATGGATATGAATATTTCAAATATGCAAGATACTCTTGAAGAACCATAGTGCAGAGACAAACTCGTGATGAAACATTTTTTTTGAAGATGTCAAAGGAGAATAAGGAATAAACACATAGGAGGAGAATTTTATGGAAAATTTAATTCTTAATAAAATATTTACAAACTTTTAGTGGATAAAAGCAACACATAAAATATAGTTTCACTTGAAAAGGTATAAAAACTAGGTTTGAAAAAGGAGGGAAAAATATTCAATCTATGATCAATATTTATACATTATTGTGTAGGCACTAAAGAAGTGGAATCACTATTTTTTTGAACTAAAATTTTATATAAACATACCATTAGGTGTTATATTTTATCAATATCAAGGGAAGGTTATATTACAAACACATGAAGTGGTTCATGTTCATACAAATTTACACCTTTGTGTTGATGCGTAGGTGTGGGAAATTGAACAAGGTTGTTGATGCATTGAGTAGGAGAGTGATATAATTTAACAAGATGTGAGTAAAGGTAATGGGATTTTATTCCCTAAAGGAACTATATGTCAAGGATGGATATTTTCATGATTTTAGGAGATCATATGTAGAACCAACAAGTTTGGATAGAAAACCATGGTTGGATTAGAGGATGGAATTTTTCTCAAGGGGGAAAAATTATGCATGTCTAGAGGATCAACACATAAAATTTTGATAAGAAAAAAAGAATATCAGAGGATGGGCTAGAAATTTTGGTTATGACAATAGAATGCCACAAATAGTAGAAGGTTTTTACTAACAAAATATGGGCAAAAATGTGTGCAGGTATGTGAAAAAGTGTAAAGTTTTATGGATATTGAAAGGAAAGAATTAGAATATAGGGTTGTCTCAACCATTACCTATTCTTTAAAAACCATCAAATGACATAAGTATGTATTATATTCTATAATTTATGATAACGTAAAGGGAAAATGATTCCATCTTTTGTTTTAATGGATAGGTTCTCTAAGATGGACCAATTTTATCACATGCAATGATACTAGTGATGTGAAAAACATATCCATTTTTTTATTTCATGAGGTGGTAAATCTACATGGTTTTCCACAACACATAGTATCTGATAAAGATATAAAAAATTAATCCATTTTTTGTATACATTCTGAAATAAATAAGAGACAAGCTAGATTTTAGTTTAGGATACAATACACCAACAAATAGAAAATATGGGGTGGTGATCCAAAGCCTTAGTAATTTACTCAAATTATTATTTAGAGATAATTCTAAGTATTGTGATATGGTGTTATCATAAATGGAGTTCAAATATGAAAATTTCATAAATAGGAGAACTAGGAAAACACATTTCCAAGTGGTAAATGGAAGTATCCCAAGGGGATTTGTAGAACTGATGGGCATCAAGGAAGTACATGGAAGAAACAAAAAATTTGAATACTATGATATATATTTTTGTCAGATACACCAAGAGGTGAGATAAAGGATAGTTCATAGAAATATATGATATAAATATCATATAAATCAAATTCACAAAAGCAGTGAGTTCAAATTAAGAGACCTAGTGTTGGCACATTCGTGTAAGGAATGGTTTCCAAAATATAATAAGATGAATATGAATAAGATAGGACCATGTAAGATCTTGTGTAAATTTTTTTACTAGTGCATGTGAGATTTATTTTCCAAAGGGACTATATATTTCATTCTTTTCTAATGTCATAGACATGTATGGTTTTAATGAGGTGAAACTTAAAATTGAAATAAAAAAAGTTGAGGTACAAATAATAGACTAGAAAGCATAGATACAAAAGAAATGAGAGGAAGAGATAATGGCCATATTGGACTCTAAGGTAATAAAGAGGACCCACATGGAGGAGTACATGGATGAAATTGTAAGGTTTAATAATCACACAATGGAAGATGTGACATGGTTGGATCTTGTAGAGATTGGTTGATATGGCCATAATCTCAAAGAAATTAAATTCTAAGTTTTATTTACCCAAGGTTTATGATGTTATAACATCCTAAGCACAAAGGTAATATTACATCACCAAGGGCTTTCCTAAGTCCATTTTTATGAAGGAAGGTGCATATTCACAATAGCAGTAGATGCACAAATTTAAGTTGTATTACCCCAAAGGGCCAAATATGGAATAAAAATAGGTGAGCCCATAAAGACTTTGACACACATTTAGGAAGAACAAAGATATTTGGTGTGTGGATGAAGAACTAGACCAATGCAAAAGAAGACTATTAAAGCATAATCAATTTGCATAAAAAATAAGATGCACATATGTAGAAAATAGTGCAATCAATACCAAGGAATCCCTATAGAAAGAGTGCAAAAATTAATAGGGTGAATCAAAAATTTTACTTGTTCAATCTGATTTGATACAAGACATGTGGACTTGTAATAACCCACCAAAGTCCTAGTCATAATCATGAAGATTGAATTGATGTAAAAGGTAAAAGGTAGGAATAGTATAAAAATTATCCCTAGTTATGCTTGTTATAATATAAATATACACCCCATATCATAGACTATTATATGTTTTGCATCATAATTTTATACTATTTAACTATACTCTTAGAACTGTTATCTTGACATTATTATATGACTGGTAGATTGGCCAAATTAGAAATGATTATATTTTGACTAAAACATGTCTTATTAGTTCTAGTTGATACTTGAATAATTTATGTAGCTATGGATTATGTCACAAATGAAGTAATTTAGTTATCATGATTCATTTATAATATTTTATACAATTTAGTTTAGATATATTATTACCATATCATTCAAGTGTTGTTGATGCTATTTTTGGTAACAGGTACATGCACATGAGCTAGGTTGTGGTAGATTCTAATAGTTAGGGAAAATGATTATTTAGGTGATACTGACATAGGTAAAAAGGATAATATGGATATGTCATCTAGTTATTGTACACCATCAATGTTTCATTCTGCTATTTTATTTTAGTTGTGTTATCCTGCTCACTTTTAAAAATTATATTATTATTATTATTATTATTATTATTATTATTATTATTATTATTATTATTATTATTATTATTATTATTATTATTATTCATTTTGACTTCGATCATCCTTGTGCCTGACCATCATATGGATTGGTGTCATTTTTTGTCTACTCTATTTTGTTTTGATTGTCATGTGTTTGAAAAAATTCATGCTAATTATATTAATTTTATTTTATGACCCCATGGTGGTGTTGGTTTAACCTCTTATTTATTATATTCACCTTTGCCTATAAGGACCCTATTATGTTTTTATAAGTTTTGATTTTGTTTAATTATTACTTATGTGATGAGAAGGGTCATGGGACTTTGACATTTAAAAAAATAAAAAATAAAAAATAAAATAGATCATAATGACTAAAATATTGGTTAATGGGCTTAAACAAGACATGCCACGATTTGGGAAGATTTGGTTCTTCTCTTATAGCACCACATTGAGTAGTTAAGTGAGGGAGGTGTAGGAGAAACAATGGTAAGTAAAGATAAAAACCTATCAAGGATAAAATAATGACAACTATGAGTAATGGGGCTCAAAACCCTACCCAAAGAGAGGAGGGAGAATGGAGCAGCTTGTGCCATGGGAAATAAAAAGGAGGAGAACACAATCTTTGTGGGTAAGCTAAAAAGTTATAAAAAATACATTATATTTTTAGAGTTCAATATTTCTCACATGTAAGTGACGCATTATTTTGGAGAGGGAAAAAGAATACATATATGGTTATTTATATTCGACAAGCAAAACTAAATTAATTTCAGTCTCATGAGGAAGCCTTAGGACTTCATGATGAACTTGCAAAGCCCCAAGTTGATTTATCTCAATGAGAATCCTTTATTTATATTTATTATTACAAATTATTGAGTATGGAAAACTATTATAGCTAGGCCATTTGGGATTTTTAGGTTAAAAACCTATGTCTAAAATATCTCCTTGAAATCATTGCAAAACCCTTTTATTTGGACTATAGATTTAATTATTTCTTTTGAGAGCTTGTCCATTCTATTTTAGACTGATTATGACATTTTTCAATTGTACCTAATCAGTTTATTAGGTTTTATTTTGATATTATACCTATTTTAAATGCTTGTTTGATTTGTTTTAACCAAGGTATGATGTTTTCCAACTATAAATAATTATTTGATTTATTTTTAATTTGATATTTTCCCTGCTATAAGTAATAGTTAAAATGGGGTTTTACCCTAGCATGCTAGTGAACCATTCTTAGATGAAGTTGGTTTTGTTGACCTGGTGGCAAGGGTTTCACCTCAACTAGTTTTATTATTTTGTATATTATATTTTTTAACACCCAAGTAATTGTTTTTTTGGATATTATCATTTTTCATACAAGTTATTAGGTAAATCGACCCAACTATAATAGGGTCAACTATAAAAAATTTCCACTTTTTACATACCTGTTACAAGAAATTACAATGTTTTAATTTATTTTAAGGAGTGATAATGCCAATGTGACCATTTTAATCTTAATTTTTAGTTATGAGTTTATTATCTATTGAGTGTTTGTTGTAGCTACTTAAATTTTTAGTGATGGATTATATGTCTATGCTACTCATGTCCACATCCCAAAATACTAAAGGTTAGACTCCACCTATCTAATGGTTGGTTGAAGTTAGGGTTACCAATTATGGGGCTCATAGGATAGGTCAAATTAGGTCAATTCATATGAGGATGCATATATTAGTTGGATCCATGTGGTTACTTGATTTAATCTTGGTTGGTTGCCACTTACATAAAATATATGGTAGCATGTTATAATTAAATCTTTAATTCTTAATGGTTTCCCATAGCACATCTTATAAATTCACCTCTATTAATTTCTTGGCATATTAGACAAATTTTAAAACATAACTAGATTTTATGAACTATTGTTCATAAAATCTGGACATCCAACCTTAGAACCAAATCCATAAATTTGGAGTATAAGACCCCCTTAAAATCTACCCAAGTGATTGAGGTCTCATGAACCTATTAAAAGTGGTACTTTGGAGGGTTATCTTTAGATATTTTTATTTTATGCACGAATTTTGAAAACTTGATCATGACTCTAGAACCCTAAAATCTCAAATTCCTCAAAACTAGCTCACTAGGTGTGATGACTATGTACAATGTTTTTGGTGGATTGTAGACTAAGGTCATAAAACTATTTGTTAATCATTCTCCTTGATTCTTAGAATCTCAAGTATCATGATATGATTATTCTAATAATGTATTCAACATGATCATCTACCTTGTATCACTACATACCAAACCAACTTGAATTTTCATATACCTAGACTAGTCTGCAGACTAACTCCAACTGTAGGTGTGCATTTGGAATTCACAAGGTTATTATAGATTTTTATGATTATCTAAGGACCATATGGTATATTTAGGTTATCCATTTTAGATTGGCCATTCCACCTTATAACTTTGTTCTACCAACCAAGATTTCCCTTTCACCACCCTTGTTAGTTTGTTGGTTGTGTCACCTATAAGTACTCATTTGGAGAATTAGGAATATTATAGATGGGATTTTATGATTAAACATTATGTTTTTAGACCTATATATTCTATTTAGGTTACTAAGGAACTCCATATTCTATTGAGGTCACTAAGGACCATTCCTCACTTGGATAAACTCTCTCATGCCTACATGTCATGCTTCCATCTCTATTCCATCAATGCACTAGGAGTTTGAAATTTTGGGGTTAATTTTGATTGAAAACACTATAGTTTTCAATAAGTTCCTATAGTAATAACTTGATTGAATTTAAATTATCCAACCATTATCCTCTCTTGACCTAGGAATCTTTCTTTCATGTTGAGAAGTAACATATCCATTCAAGTTATAGGAATGAAGTGATTAGACTTGCATAAACCAAATAAAAACTCACTAAAAGATGATTCATTGTATGAACAAAAAAATCATGTGAAGATGTTAAGGTAAGTTAACTCATTTATACTTTTCTCAACTTGGGTTGACTACAACATCTGAATTAACTACAAGATTAACATTATGATCCATAGATGGATTGATAAATTTTTTTCAAGTCATGGGAATATTCATAAACTATTTCTTGGGTTTTGAGAAGCCTTACAATTGTTCATACATGCTTATAGGTAGCTATAGGTGATTGTGCATATTGGAACTCTAATCAATCTTCACTTAGTACATTATAAACTCATCTTACTCAACTTTTAGGTCCTTTAGTGGGAAATATGGACCATTCATGCTATACAAGAAGTGAAAACAACATATTAACATTGACTTGGAATCATACTCAAGAAGACACAACATTGTAATTGACAAAACCCTATCCTATAGACCATTGATGGTGCTTATTCCAAACTCATGGATGATATTGCTTATATCTTTATTATAACATATGTAAAATAGGTTAGAAATAACATGGAAAGGAAGGAAATGATCTACATGATCATGTTCACTACTTGGTTGACACAAACCAGTACAAATAGATGGGAAACCTAAAGCCATTGGGGATGTGTAAGCAAAATTGAGTCACAAACATTCTTATTGATGGTTCATGAATCATAGACCATAATATTAGAAACTATTTCCATGGAAAAAAGGCCATGAAGGATATTTTCATCCACCAAATTCACTTGCTTGGTGTAATCATATAAAATGAAAAATTTGGTAACTTGAGCATGGATAATGACACCCAATCCTTAGGTCCCTCTTGCTTTTTCTCATGACCCTCACAGGCTTATTTTCACTAATTATTAGTCATATGTGGCCTTTTAGACTTGACTCCAGTTGAGCAAGGACCCTCCTCTTCATGACTAATCCATCCCCCCAAGTCCCGTCTGCTCAAAATAATAGCACCAAAGTTGAACCATAGGACTGGACCCTAGGGTTTCCCCTTTCTATCACTCTTTTCTAGTCATAATTTGAGCCTAGATTAACATTTTTCCCCGATTCCTCTTTCTTATTATGTTAGCCTAGCATATTTACCTTTGACACATGACCAATAGATCCATATAAAATCCCATTTAAAGATAATTTGGAAGGGGTTAGAAAATATCATTCAATCAAACAATAATATAAGAAAGACCACTCAAGAAATCTTCCCTATTCTCTACATATAGCTAGCCTATACACCTTCAAGCTAATTCAAGTCCTTACACTAGTCTCTAGTCATCTCAAACACACTCAATTTTGGCATTTCTTGCATTCTCATTCACTATTGCACCAAACACTCTTAAAGGGAGAACTACATATGGATTTCTCCCTCCTTAGAGTATTGGTATGTAGGTAGTGTTCCCACACATAGGGTATGAATCATGTCCAGTACATCTTACATATAGTAAACCCTTTTCCCTATTTTTTAAAATTTCCATTCAAGTGCATATAAGGCATAGACATAGAAAATCAGCTCTACAGGGAGCTCTATTGATAGTGAGGATCTAAAATTTACTACATAGGTTCATGCTGACCAGGCAAACAAAACCCAAAAAGCTTAGATCTTTAGAATAATAACATTAGGGAAGGACTGTAGCACTGGATCTTAGGGCATCTAATTTTAGCACTCCTATCCCATCAAGAAATTAAGTTTAGGATTTTGTTTGTGATAGTGTCCTAAGCTTGCACACAAATATCTAGATCCTATCTGAGTCAAATCAATACGAAATAAAATAAGTTTAAAAGTTTCTCTCACTATTATTTTATAAAAGGTTAAATTGTAATTAAATTTCATAAATTAGTAGAATTAATTTGTAATATTATTTATTGATCTTCTCCTACTCAGACCCTTTTATTATTTAGGAATTAAACACTATTTTTCCCAAAAATAATAAATCATTTGGTGAACCTGACTTTGAATTGCACATAAAAACCCTAGAAACCCTAGGGTAAATTCCTAGCTAATTTTTTCCCATAAATTTTTGCATTTTTTTATTAAATATTTAAATAAAAAATTCATCTCAAATTTTAAAATTTAGGAGTAAATTTCAAAATAATTTTCTTTCAAACCCTAGTTGCATCAACTAGGTCCCAGTAATTTTCCAACATTATTCCTATAATTTCCTAGTTTTTTACTTGCATATATAGATAAAATATTTGAATCAAATTTTCAAATTAAATTGTAATTTCAAAAATAATTTTATTTCAAACCCTAGTTACATCAACTAGGTCCTAGTAATTTTCCAACATTATTCTAATAATTTTTTGATTTTTTACTTGCATATATAAATAGAAAAAATTGATTCAAATTTTTAAATTCAAAAATAATTTTATTTCAAACCCTAGTTGCATCAACTAGCTCCTAGTAATTTTCCAGTAACTGCCCAATCATTTTCTAAATTTTTAGTTGCATATTAAAATTAGAAATTGACTTCAAATTTTAAAAATTTATAGTAATTTCAAAAAAAAAAAAATCCTCAAAACCCTAGTTGCATCACTAGGTCCCATTAAATCAAATATTTTCCCATAAATTTCTAAATTTTTACTTGCTTACTTAACTCAAAAATTTAATTTCAATTTCAAAAATTCATAGTATTTTGCAAAAATATTATTGTTAAAGCCCTAGTTGCATGTATTAGAACCCATTTTGCTTCTTGAGGTATCACCTCACATCCATAATCAAATTGTAAAAATGATTCTCACTTATGTAAAAAAAATTATTACATTTCTTGAAAATAACAAGGAAACCATAATGGGTCTTATCATGTACATGAATGATTAAGTCTATCATATGTTAGTAAAAAGCTTCATCCTTTGCATTTCATGCTTATGTTTCATTATATGGGATGATATTACAAAATTCATTGCCAAAAATGCACAAAATTTCAAAATTCTTTTTTCATATTCTCTTTTGATCATATGAAATAATTACCAACTCCATTTTTCTAAATGCATTCAAAATGTTATGTTACATATCAAAAGTTTATATGCCTTTATGCAGAAATTCATGATCTCTACCCTTTACTTTCTATTTCTCATGTCAAAAATTTTAAATCTTATCATGTTATAAATGTTATGATTCATGTCAAAATTTTATATGAATTCATGCACAAATTCATGTTTTCTATCCCTTTCTTTTTATCTCTCATATGGAAAAAATTACAAGTTTATCATGCTAAACACATTAGAAATGTCATAGCACATGTCAAATTTTTTTATGCATCAATGAATAAATACATGATCTCTCTCCCTTGCTTGATATATCTCATATGGAATGCTCTTTATAAACATATTTTTATATAACTTATAACTCCAATTACATGAACTTTATCCCATATACATGGTTTCTACCTAGAGGATCCATTGCATAAGCTAAAAACCACCTGTCAAGTTTCAATGCCATATCTTATACATATGAAAAAGTTTCCTTCTCATCCTCTGCCCCAAGAGGTTGATTTCTACTTTCCCTTAAACTAGGTCCATACTATCACCCCTCCAAAATGTGAGGCAACCCATATTATTGTTTGTAATGCATACATTCAGCGTATAGCTTCTTCAAAACCTCTTCAACATATGTACTTACATGTTCAATTGAAAGCTTATATGGTTTTCACTTGTGAGACTCTAATGGATCAAATCACCAATATGAGCAAGTTAATTTTAGATTTACAAATGTAGAATCAGCTATTACATGAAAATATCACAACATTGGAAAATCATATTATCATACAAAGGCTTCAAAGGCACCCTAGTGTCAATCATATATATGCATCTTCACCAAGTCAATTAATTGAAATAAATGTTACATATCAAAACAAGAAATCACTACAAAGTAAATCTACCACTAGATATTCAAAAATAAGTCAAAGATCAAATAAGATTTCAAGTGAGGTGCTAAGGGAAATGATTAAAGCTAAATCGATCAAACTACCTCCTCTACATCTAATGAGAAGATCCATATATTGTTGTGCATATCATAGAATGCATGGGCATCACACAGATTTATGTTTAGCATTGAAAACACATATATAATAGATAATTGCTAATGAGGACCATATTTTGGGTAAATCAATCAAGCAATCCATAGTGACATAGGAACACATTCACAAAGGGTCAAATTCAGAAATAGTACAAAAGTGGTTACCAAAGCATAAATTATAATAAGAAAAGGATCAAAAATAAAAATAAAAACAAAAAATATTACCACAAGCATAGGTAAATAATGAAAAAGATACAAATCTACCTCTCCAAAATGAGGCTCAAATTTCAAAATACTTTAGGTTTGGTCAATAATATATACAATAGTTTAATTATCAAGGTCAAGGGTTAGGCAAGCATGCTCAAGGCATCAATACTCCTATTTTATTAGTTGATAATGTTTGTCACCAAGGTTTTGGATTTATTGAACATCCTAATGCAAATCATTTATGGACATAATTTATCAAAGGAAAATATCCAGATATAGTAAAAGTCAACACTATCATTCTATTGGTTCAAGATCAAGATGATAATGATGAGTGGAACAATACATGTTATTATGATTTCCAAGATACCAACAATGAATTCAAATATTCAAAGTCATATTCATAGCCATTCCCTTGTTCTTCAAAATCATGCATGATTCCTTTATTCAATATAGGACACCATGATAGGGAGTCTCGCATGAGACTCATCGATTAATATCATTTCTCCCCAATAATGCATGTACATATTTTATTATGATTGATTATAAATAGTTAAAAAATTCTAAAATACAAAAACAATGTAACATTTTAAAAATTCAAAAACATTTTGATTGTATGCATCATCCATACTTTACACTGCTACTACTATGTTAGGACTTACATTTGATATTTCATGCTATTGTATGCTAATTTATCTAGATTACCATGCTTCACTTGATCTTATTTGAGTGTGTGTAGTGACATCTAACTACTTTATTTCTTCACTCTACCCATTGAGGGGGCATCGTACTTCTAAATTTGAGACACACATCGATATACATACCCACTAGGGGTATTTTCAACATGATTACACCATCCAGGTTATGTCATTCCTACACTACACACTCTAGTTATAATGTTGATGTACATTACTTACTAGCTTACATAGATTACTTGATCAACATTTCACTAGTATCTAGCACTTGTGTATCTCTTAGCATATACCTAGTCTTGTACTAACATGTCTTACATACTTTCACTCTTGCTTTGATTAGTTAGATGTGATTGTATCTTCTAGTCTTTACATGCTTTCTTTTCTTACTTAACATAGCTTGATGTGATTACATTTCCAGTTCCTAGTTGTCTCCTATATGTGCCTTAGGACATTTACCAATTCCCTTTAATTCTATTCATGTGTGTGTCTTAGGACATTTTCTAATGTCCTTTTCTTGTACTCTTCTACATTTCTATGGCCCTTGTGCCAACATTGATTTCTCCAATTGTATGTGTATGTGGCATTTGAACATGCCTTGTATGCTCACTTTCTATTTAGAGTGACAAGTGACCATGTCCTTTGTTTGTTTGGCCCCTTGACCACTCTTGTATGTTTCTTTATTCTTTCTTTGTGTGTTTGATGCTTGATTGATTTTTGAATGTCATAATTCCATGATCCATATCATGTATTTTCCTATTTTCTTGGATGCCATGATGGACATCATGCTCCATCCCTCTAACTAATAACTAATAACAAAAAAATTTAATTTCATTTCAAGTCAAGTATATTGCACATGATTTTACATTGTTATATCTATCTAGGCATACCCCTATTGATCTAACAATCTCTCAATTCAAACCATGTTATGTATTGATATATCTTGTTGATTATCATTACTATATCATGTATATTTCTAGTATAACAAAATTTCAAGGCTTCGTCTTCTTATGGAAGTCATTGTAGGGTACCTATTCCTAATCTTAGAAGAGGGGGAAATAAACAAAGGTTTTGATATAGATATTATAGCTTTTAGCGATCTAAAAATCCATTTATAGAACAACTAGAATAGAAACCAGTCATCAAACCACTTAGAATAGACCAGGTAGATAGTAAAGATTCTAGAATAATGATCAGTTTTAGCCTAGGACAATAGTAATGAGGATGTACTATGACACTAGACACTAGGGTGTCCTTTTTCGATGCTCTTATCCAAATAGCAAAAAAATAGATTTTCTATAAGTAGGTAGAAATGTAGGTTCAACTATAATTTTGCACATTCAAACTAGTTTAGAATCAGTAGTTTTAGTATAATTTTCTTAGAGAATATAGATATAAATGGAATCATATGTGGCATGAATGGCTCTCACTTCCAATTTTAGATATGATAATTGGTATAACTTCTAGATCAAAATCCATGTTTTAGACACTAGTGATTGGGGGTAGATTACAAAATACTTTTGCTTCTTTTCTTTCTAAATTCAGCATTACCTAGGCATTCTCTATGGTTGCATGCCTTAATTCACCTATAGGTGGTTCACATAATTTTGGAGGGGATTTCATACAAGCTTAACCTCCACATTGTTGATTTCTCGAGTTCCCAAGTGGATTCAACATAAGCCAATTTTTCATTTTTGGAGTGGCTTTCATACAAGCCTAATCTCCATCTTTTTTGAGTTGGCCAATATTAGCCTAGTTACCAGTACACATTCAATTATCCACAACACATTGTTATATTTCCAAAGCATTCATGGTATTCATAAGCCATCTCATACAATATACTTCTTCACATCAATATCATTTTATAGCTTCACTTCATGGGGCAATGATGGAATCAAAGGGTCAGGCTTTGTATTCTTGAGCCACCTATTCAGATGGATTGGACACATAGTCCAAACATTGATTAGCACATGCATGATTATATAAATTAAATTAATAGGTGATTATGGAGCCAAATGTCTAGCCTTTACATTTGTATCCACTTTATGGGGAATTGAGCACTTAGCTTCATTCATGATATAAATTTTAGTACAACATCATCCATCACATCTAGCATTACTCAACCTTACTCAACATCACAATAGGTTTTATATTGGCTAATGTACCTAGGGAGGTGTATTCATTCCTTTCTCCTCATCCTCTATCTCTTACCCATATTTGTATGTTCTTTTTTTATATTACATATAATAAGAATTTATCTACTCTTTATTTTATTTTCACAGAGTCACACTTTCACAACATGCTCTCTATGCACTATCCAACATTACTTAGCATCACACAAGCTTCATGGGCTTCACATTTGTAGGTGAGTTTAGATACACTTTGTACTTTCATTTATCTTAGTGTTTCACTTTTCTACATCATTAGAATAAAGGGAGGCAAATGTAGTCATATAAAATGCAAAAATTGGTAACTTGAGCATGGCTAATGACATCCAATCCTTATGTCCCTCTTACTTGCTCTCTTGACCCTCACACACTTATTTTTATTAATTCCTAATCATTTATGGCCTTTTATACTTAATCTTAGTTGAGATAGGACCCTCTCTTCATGACTACTCCATCCCTCTAGGTCCCATCTATTCAGGACAATAGTGCCAAAGTTGGACTATAGCGCTAGACCCTAGGGTGTCCCCTTTCCATCACTCTTGTCCAATCATAATTTGATCCCAAATTACTATTTTCACTTATTCCTCTTGCTCATTGTGTTAGCTTAGCATATTTACCTTCGACCCATGACCAATAAATCCATATAAAAGCCCATTCAAAGATCATTTGGAAGGGATTGGTAAATATCATTCATTCAAGAAAGAATACAAGTAATTCCACTCAAGTAATCTTCCTTATTATTTGTATATAACTAGCCTATACACATCCAAGCTAATTCAAGTCCTTACACTAGTCCCTAGTCATCTCAAGCACACCCACTTTTGGCATTTCTTGCATTTTCATTCATTATTGCACCAAGCACTCTTAAAGGGAGAACTACATATGGCTTGATCCCTCCTTGAAGTATTGGTATGTAGGTAACATGACCACACATGGGGTATGAAACACATCCAATGCATCTTACACACACTAACCCCTTTTTCCTATTTGTCAAAATTTCCATTCAAGTGCATAGAAGGCATAAACATAGAAAATAAGATCTATAGGGAGGTCTGTTGATAATGAGGCTTCAAAATTTTGTACACAATCTCACACTGATTAGGCGAATAGAACCCAAAAATCTTAGATCTTAAAAACAATAACATTAGGGAAGGACTATAACACCAAAACCTAGGGTGTCCAATTTCATCACTCCTATCCAATCAATAAACAAAGTTTAGGATTTTGTTTAAGATAGTGTCCGAAGCTTGCACACAAATTTCTAGACCCTATCTTAGTTAGATCAATACAAAATAAGAAAAGCTTAATTTTCTCTCTCTCTCACTACTATTTTTAGAAAAGGTTAAATTACAATTAAATTTCACAAATCAGTATCTTTAATTTGTAATATTATTTACTAATCTTATCTTACTCAGACCCTCTTATTATTTAGGAATTAAACATTATTTTCCCCAAAAATAATAAATCACTTGGACCCTGCCCTTCATGTCCATACTGAGAGTAAATAATTTGACCTATTTGGCCTTATCTGGGAGAGAGATGAAGGAGATGGACTAGTTTTTACCAAATTTTACCCTATCATAACTTATTAAGCATGGATATGGAATGTGGGAACCTATATAGATCCTCTTGAAGTTTACCACATGCCAAGTGGTTATCCTTATCTCTAGAACTACCTTCAACTTCTTGAAACTATAGTTATCTTCTTGAATCCACATTAAACCTACATATATTCATTTTCAAATTAACTCATGACATCTAACTAACACATGGTATGTTAGATTACACTTTGACATTTTTATTTTTATGAAAAATATATACAACTACCCCTATGATGACCAAAAGATGGCATAATGGAATATTAAGACAAATGACACAAAAGACCAAGGTGAAACATATTAAGTGGCCTTATACATGACCATGCGACCATTTTACGACCTACTAAGACCCTATAAAAAATTTTAATATATAGGGGGTTGACCTAATTTTACCAAGGGTAAAATTTGGTCAACAAGTACTGAGAAAAAAAAACATAGAAAGAATAAACAACATAAAAAAAGTTCTATTTCATTATAATAAAAAAAATTCATATTTTGTTTAAGGTAATGCCACCTTTTACTGGTATGGATTCCATCCCAAACATAGTGGGAGTCCTAGGTCTCCCCAAGAGAGCCAAAAAAATAACCAATAAAAATAATATCAGATGGTAAGAGGCCCAACTGAGCCAACTAGAAATAAATAAGACATAAAAAAGAAGTCAAACCAAATAAAAATAATGCAAGATCATCACCACATTTTGTCAATTTTGGTATAATTAAAATGTCTTGAGTCATGAGTAAGTTTTTATAGTCATAAGAGGTCTATAAGAGTCATTCATAGGTGCTAGTTTCTATGTCAAATTTGAATTAGGATAATTTTGGCATTTTACTACCAAATTACTTCATTTGAAATTTTAAACTTTCATGTCAAGTTTTGGAGACTTCCAACTTATCTAGGTAAGTTTTAATGTTGTATTTGGTTTGGGTTATAACTACATCATATGGTCAAGGTTATCCATATATACATGGGTCAAATATTAATTCATTTTGATAGTCATGTTAGAATCTTAAGGTAGTTAGAATCTCTAAACATACATGAGGGAATTAGAAATTAGTTAGATCAGTTATGAGGAATAAAAGAAATTGTAAATGTCTTTGTTAGTAGTTAGAATTTGTAGGGATTGGATTCAAATGGGAAATGTATAAGAACCACAAGAAAGTGAATAAGACATTTTTTCTCATTTTAATACAAGAAAGCATCACAAACTTTGTATTTTCCTATATAAGTGCAAGGAAAAGTTGACTATGTAAGAATGTTTAGTGATGGAAAGTGTAATCAAATCAAGTTCTAGTGATATTTGTGTACTTGGTAATTTCAAACATGATTTCCAATGGTGTTTCAAGTATTTTTAAGTTAGTTTCAAAATAATTTGAGATGGTTTAAGGTTATAATCCCTAGTCCTTGTGCACATGCAATGAAATGACTATGTAAACAAAGTGAGGGAGAAGGTATAATCATGATATGTTTTTCTAGGATCTTGTGAGATTATAAGGTTGAATGTATATGTGTGAATGTTGATAAGTAATTTTTTTGTTTTCTAAAATTTCTATGTAAACATTTCATTTACAAAGTCTACATAATACCCTATGTTACCTATATAATGTAATAAGGAATATTGAGCATATATTCTTGAGAGAAAGATCATGTATGAATTGGAGTTGAAATTATAATATATGTATTGGTAATGTGTCCTTAAAATATTTTTAAGGTTCTTATTATGAATAAAGTGTTTTAATACATATATATTGCATAATAAGGTACTGATCCTGTAGACAATAGAGTAACATGACTCAGTCAAATAAAAAACTTATACAAACCAACCTACAATGGCCTTAATGAAGGAATCCTATGAATTAAAAATGTGTATTGGTTAAACATATACCTTTTCCAATATTTATAGTTATTTTAAACTCTATAAGAATATTTTAATACAAAATTATCCCTTATCGATCTATTACAGTCATGGCTAACCCTGAACTAAGGTTTTGACACTAAAATCAAGATTTCAAGAGACTAAACTAGTAAAATTTTGCAAACTTTTTTTATTAGTTGGGTTTAAATAATATATAGGAGAGTTTGGGATTTCAAAGTTGGTACAATATGACTGTGTATGATTTTGATAGGTTTGAGTGTAAGACAGGGACTAAAGAGACCTATTAGGTCTAATAGAGCCTAAAAAGGACCTAGAAATGTGATATATCAGTGAAGTTGAGCCAGTAATATTTGTTAAATGAAAGAAGAGGATGGAGTATATTTGATAATAATATTATTTTATCAAACCAGTTTCATACCAGCCCATACTAAGAAGAAAGTCCTAAAAAGGCTACTAGGACTATGTGCTTAAAGAGAAGAAGTTGTAAAGATTAAGACAAAAAGTGATAAGGGATTTTTTAATGGAATTAAGAGTCTAATAAGGCTATAATGAGCATAAACAAGGTCATAAGAACCAATGTAAAATTAATGCACCTTTGAATCATTGGAGTAAATGAACCTTTCAACCAAGTATAACTAATAAGAAAGAGAGAAGTAATTACTAAAGAAGTAAGGTATTGAGATTATTTGAAGTTGTATCAGGTAAATAATTAGTTTTAAATGATAGTTTCATGTAGGTTGTGTAAATAAGATCAATATCTTTAAGGGGATAAGATGGAAAAATAACATAGAAGAAAGAATAGAGATCTTAAAAGACAATATGAAGGATATGTTACAGGTCAGAGTTAAGTTGTGGAAAAGGTGAATGGATTATGATTATGTTTGCGTCTACATTAGACAAATCTGGAGAAGACCTATACATCAGTTGGTATTAGATCATGGTACATTCTAGAAGGAGGTATGTTTTGAGTTTTATTTGAAAGTATTGATTCAATTTGTGTGAACATTTACCTAAGGTTGCTTTGAGAGGTTGTTGTGTGAATGATGATGCAAATTATAGTAGTGAAGGAGAGGCAAAAATATATGTGAGAAAAAAAGAGTGGTGTGTCTAAATCCCTTAAGCCAATAGTATTAGAGATACAAGAGCTATTGAAAGCTTAAAGAAGCCCAAAAAGAAAGCTTAAAATAGAGAGAGAAGTCCTAGGTGAGGACGAGAGAGAGAGAGAGAGAGAGAGAGATGAGAGAGAGAGAGAGAGAGAGAGAGAGAGGGAGAGAGAGAGAGAGAGAGAGAGAGAGATGAGAGAGAGAGAGAGAGAGAGAGAGAGAGAGAGAGAGAGAGAGAGAGAGAGAGAGAGAGAGAGAGAGAGAGGTGAGGTCAAAGAATACAAGTAGGTAGGCTTGTCAATAAAAATAAAGGTCAAGGTGATACCTATAGAGAAGACTGTAATAGTGAAGAGTGAAGAGAAAGAGAAGGATGGAAGTCTTGAATAATGATGAATGACACAATAAGATATAAGTGAATCAAAGATAATTAGAGAGATAAAAGGAGATTAATAAGATGAATTTGGTTTTTACAGGTTTAGAATAAGTCTTGGAAGAGATGAGACCAAGATTCCAAGTATGCATCAAGAGGAAAGTGAGATGTCCTCATAATTAGTTGATAGAGAAGAGAAGAAGATAGATGATGAAGATGTTATCAAGGTAGCCTAGAATAATAATCAAAGGGGAAAGTAAGCCTCAAAATATTATGACTAATGAATTCTTTTAATGTTTGTAAATAGGTGAAGAGTTGAATGGAGGTGAAAAACATTGAAAGCATGAGAATTATGCTAAGGTGGAGGAAAAAATTGATTGGATAGATGAGTATGGTAATACAATTCTATGTTACCCTAAAGAAGGTGCACCATTAGATGAATAATAATGATAGAAAGAGTTTGTAGTAGCACCATGCCTCATGACAAAAAATAAGGAATCAAGTTTTAGTAAAGAAAGATTGGATGAGAATAAATAAGCACAAGATAATAATTTTCATGTTGTGTTTGATGATTATTATGATATGAACATTATTGAAGATGAATTATATAAGTATACATTAAATTTTATGAATATTCTAGTGGAAGGATAAGAATAAATAGCAACACCAAATAAAGTGCTTGACATGCAAAGAGAAACATATGAGGTGGCAGTAGGAGAGTATAAAGAAGTACATGTTGAAGTGCTTGTTCAATTTTTGTTACAGTAGGTATAAGTGCCTTACTTGACACCAATGGGAGACCAAAAATATGTATATTAGTATACTATAGAAGATAAGTACATGTGGAAACAAATAATGTAAAAAATAGATGATTTGAGTCTAATATGAGATGAGAACTCAATCCTGGTAGCATTTGCATTAATGAAAATATTGAGTCAAGATGAAGAAGAATTAGAAGCCAAAGAGCAAAAAATAGAAGAGAAACAAAGTTAAATCCAAGAGATCAAGAAATAAGTCATTATGTTTAAATTATTTTCTTCATGTGTAGATCTTTGGAAGAATAATAAGCAACAATTTACCATGATCAGTTTGAAGATACAAAGTAAGAGAGATATCATCAAAGGAGGAGCCATAATAATTTCAACCAATAATCAATAAGTTATACATGATATAAATAGGCATTTGGATCTAGGAGGACATGAAATTAGAATAGGGATGCTGTAAAAAACATGAAAGCTAGATCAATTATAACTTTCTTGGAAAGTTTTCTTTTGCTCCTCGGTAGTATGATGCAGGAACATCACCACATTTTATTAATTTTGGTATAATTAAAATTTATTGAGTCATTAGTAAGTTTTCATAGTCATAGGAGGTTTTTAATATTCATTAATAGGTGATAGTTTTATGTAAAATTTGAATTAGGATCATTTTGGCAATTTTCTACCAAATTCCTTCATTTGAAATTTCAAACTTTCGTGTCAAGTTTTGGAGACTTCCATCTTGTATAGGGAAGTTTCAATGTTGTAATTGGTTTGGGTTAGAATTATATAAAATGGTTAAGGTTATCCTTAAATACATGGATCACATATTAATACATTTTCATAGTCATGTTAGAGGCTTAAGGTACTTAGACTCTCCCAACATACATGAGGGAGTTAGAAATTAGTTAGATCAGTTATGAGGAATAAATGAAATTGTAAATGTCTTTGTTAGAAATCAAAAAATTTAGGGTTTTAATTCAAATTTTAAATTTATAATAACCAAAATAAATTTAATAATATCATTTTTCTCATTTGAAGACAAGAAAACATCATACACTCTATATTTTCTTGTATAAGTGTAATGAAAAGATGACTGTGCAAGAATGTTCAGTGATGGAAAGTGTAATCAAAGCAAGTTATATGGATATTTATGTATTTTTTAAGTTGTATAATTATTTAATTAATTGTATTCCAATTATTTTTTAAGTTAGTTTAAATTTTTTTTGAAATGGTTCAAGGTTATAATCCCTATTCCCTATGTATATGCAATGAAATGACTGTGTAAACAAAGTGAGGGAGAAGGTATAATCATGATATGTTTTTGTAGTATCTTGTGAGATTATAAGGTTGAATGTATTTTTTTTAAGGATAATAAATAATTTTCTTATTGTATATAATTTATGTGCAAAGAGTTCATTTACAAAGTCTACATAATACCCTATGTTTCCTCTATAATGTAATAAGGAATTCTGAGCATATTTTCTTGAGAGAAGGATCATGTATGAATTAGAGTTGACATTAGAATATAAATATTTTCAATATGTCCTTAAAATATTATTAAGGTTCTTATTATGACTAAAGTGGTTTAATAAATATATATTGCATAACAAGGTACTAGGCATGTAGACAATAGAGTAACATGACTTAGTTAAGTAAATAACTTATGTAAACCAACCTACAATGGCCTCAATAAAGGAATAATATGAATGAAAAGGGTGTATGGGTTTAAAAAAAACTTTTTCCAATAGTTATAGTGTTTTGAAACTCTCTAGGAAGGTTATAATAAGAAATTATCCCTTCTCAGCCTGTTACAGTCATGGCTAAACTTGAACTAAGGTTTTGACACCAAAATCAAGATTCTAAGATATTAAATTGGTAAAAAATTCCATTTTTTTTATTAGTTGGTTTTCAACAAGATATAAGATATTTTGGGATTTCAAAGTTGGTATAGTATGACTGTGTATGATTTTGATAGGTCTAAGTGTAAAATAGGGCCAAAGAGACTTATTAGGCCTAATAGAGACTAAAAAGGACCTAGAAATGTGATCTATTAGTGAATTTGAGCCAATAATTTTTGTGAAATTAAATAATAGGATATAGATTATTTGATAATAGTATTAGTTTATCAAACTAGTTTTGTACCAGTCCATACTAAGAGAAAAGCCCTAAAAAAGGCTACTAGGATTGTGTGCTTAAAGAGAAGAATTTGAAAAGATTAAGACAAAAAGTGATAAGGGGGTTTTTAATGGAATTATGAGTATAATAAGGATATAATGAGAATAAACAAGATCATAAGAACTAATGAACAATAAGTGTACCTTTGAATCATTAAAGGAGTAAATAAACTTTTGAACCAAGTGTAACTAATAAAAAAAGGAGAGGGAATTACTAAAGAGATAAGGTATTGAGATTATTTGGAGTGGTATTAAGTAAATAACGAGTTTTAAATAACATATTTACATGTATGTTGTGTAAATAATACTAGTGTCCTTAAGGATATAAGAGGACAAAATAGCATAGAATAAATAATAGTGATCTTAAGAGACAACATGAAGGATATGTTGTAGGTCAAAATTAAGTTGTGGTAGAGGTGAAGGGATTGTGATTATGTTTGCATATACATTATAAAATTTTGGAAAAGACCTCTACATAAAAAAACCCCAATAATATCTAGAGAGGGAGAAGCATTATGGTACAAAAGGGACCCAGTACTACACCCCAAGGCTAGATAGAACTGGCTTTAAAACAATCCAAAAGAGACAAGTAATCCCAATAACTAGAAAAAAACCACCCAGTAGGAAGAATTAAAAGAGACACTAGATATTGTTCAAATATAGAATGTGATGCAACTCATCATGATTCCTATCCTTTTGGAGAATTTCATTAGGGGGAAGGTCCATAATTTCTCCATCAAACATCCAAGGCCCTTGAGGATCATTAGAAATATCAAGCTCAGGAATCAAACTCGGATATCCTTGAGTCATCATGCATGAGTTCTCACAATAGCCAAATTTCCTAAAACATGAATAAATCTATTTATCCTTATAAAACACTATAATCTAGTAACAAGAGACCAATGTAAACCTTAGTTGAAAATTTTTGGGAAGTGTTTGGTTATAGGTCACCAACACATAAAATCTAGCTGAAATCAACCTTTTATGGGAGTGGGTGGTTGGGTTAATTGTCAACATTGAACTAATTTTTTTTCAATCATTTATAATGTCCATTTCATCTATAAGGTGGGAGGAAGGCCATAGAGTTCTAGACATAGAGGGATTCGATCAATATTAAATTTCAAATGAGACCAATTCAACATATCAGGGTGATTAATTCACCATTTTGAATAAATGAGTAATATTTAGTTACTCATTATAGATATTAAACAATAATGTACATGAGTAATTATTATTAATCACTATAGGTAATCTTAGATAGGTAGTTAATTTATTTTAAGATTTGTATTTTAATTTGGGCATGTTGTTTTACCTAGATGTTTATTTAGGAGTTAATTGGCTTTAACCAATAATGCTCTCCTAAATTTATTGGGACTATTAAGAGCATATATTCATGTATAAATAAATATTTTTAAACATATTTCAATTGATTAGAATAAATATTTTATTATTATTCCATGATATTTGGTATCAAAGCTTTATATATCTTTGAACCTATACAAGAGGAGAAGCCCAAGCTCTCCCAAAGTTAATAGATCTTCATTGTGTGAGGAGAATCCCCTGCACTCCCATACTAAATCTAGAAGTTACCAAAAGTTGTGGATAAAAAGAATCTATATGAACTTTTTTTCTTAAAAATTTTTTGAGTTGAATTTGTGAGGCTTGTCAACACATAGAGTGTTGTATATTGGCTTTGGAGGATTTGTAACATATAAGAAGAAAGGCATTAAAAATAATAATTTTTAACATCCATTTTGATATTAATTTATTTATATTAATATACGATATTTGATGTATTCATATTATTCATTGGAGACTGATTTTTATTAGAGGAAACTGAAAGGAGAAGCATTAGTTTGATTTGTTTGGCATCATCCTCAAAAGTGTTAGAGATCAGGCATTGTAGAAGTCATGTTGAGCTGGGCATTTCACTTGGATTCCAAATTCAAACAAAATTTATTCAAGAAAATAATATTCCTAGAAAAGGCATTAAAAAAAAACAAAACAAAGGAAATCAAAGCACTGGAAAAAACATTGTATTGGAGTAGCGTTTCAAACACCAAACTATAGCATAAAAGCTTAAAAAGAGGTTATTATTTATTTTTTATCCTATAATTTTATTTTTATAGTTTTAAAGTCCTTTCTTAGGTTCCCAACCACTTTTAAATCCATAAACCACTTGCTAAATTCTCAAAACCACCTGTTATTTACCAAAAACCACTTGTTATTTTCTCAAAACCACCTTTAAAATAATTTATTTGCTACAAATTTGATTTAAACCCACTCTCTATAAAATATGTGGCATTTTTTAGGCTAGTGGTTTTCCATTTAAAATTAAAAATTATACTCTTCAAATATAATTTTTGTCCCATATAAACTTGTCAAGATACATAAGCGAGTTGGTGGGTATTTTTTTAATTAAAGGAGAGGTTGTAAGTTTAAAACACACTATTTATAAGACCCTCCAAATTTATAAAACCTACTAAAATTAGTAATAGCTAATTAATTTAAAGACAAAAGTCATATTTAAACTTTTTTTTTTTAAAAAAAGAAGAGAAAACACAGAATAAATTTATTTGTTTTTTGCCAAAAAGAGGCCAAAGAGCCCAAAATAAAATGAAAAAAGGGAAAAATGAATTATCATTTTTTAAAAATCATTTTAAATTTATTTTTCAAAAAATTATAATTATATTTCATATCTAGTATTGCACAAAATCATGAGTTTTTAAACTCGATGCAGCGTTTGGTCAAAGTTATGCCTCTGACTCACATTTATGGGTAATGCCATTGCACTTGAGTTATTACATACACAATCAAACATAGCTATAATAATAATGTCTGGTCATCAAACCTTTAAATCATCAGGGAGAAATAAAGCACATTCACTCATAGCCTTTCATTCACCTACCCATTGATTAAAATCGAAGGGCATAAATCTTGATAGATGAAATTTTCAAGTATATAACAAGGTTACATGTGCATATGAAAAAATACATCTAAGGAGGTGATAGTGATTGGACAAACCCTTTTTAGTGTTTTCTAGGTACCAAGTATCAGATTCTTTCTTATACATTTATGCCTCTTTCCTGTACCATCAGGTATATAGAAAGGGTGAGATTCTTATTCATACTAATAGGTATAAAGGAAGTATATATATAATTAGAAATGCATCATGTCTATAAATCAATCTTGGATCAAAGAAGATAGAGCATAATTACACTTCTAATTGAGAATACATTTTTTAAGCATGAACATGACCAATGTGGGGATCCCCTAGACCTAATTATGGGATCACTTATCATAATACACCATGATAGTAAGGGTTTTAATGCCTATAATCTAACACAATCACAAAACAACTTAAAAATATTCCTAGGTTTAATGTTCACTCTATTCTAATAAACAAGAAAGTAAATTTAATCTAGTGCACACCAAAGCTTGTGGCACAATATGAGGGGTTAGTAAAGCAATAAAAACATGTCTAATAAAATCTCAATTAAGATAAGTATGAGTAAGACCCTAATACATGGAATATGAAGAGTAATATTATTTGAGCCAATACTTATGCTACTTCTATCTACTAAAGAGAGGAGAACAAAGTTAGAATATGCTTACCTAAATGTGAACCCATCGAGACTCAATCTCTCCCTTGGCTAAAGGGGACTCACAAGAGTTTATTTTGGTTTGTAAGGATAACTAAAAAATTCCAAATCATCCAAGATTTATCCACAAGACTAGATTCTCCAAATAGAAACCCTAAGCTAATATTCCTCAAGTAGAATGGTGGAAGAGCAGATTGTAAATAAGTGCGAATGAATAATAAATCTTAATTGCATATTGAAATAATGATGAAATTATCTTTTATTTATAAGTAGATCTCACCCTAAATCCTTATGAATATGTTGGCTATATAGGATTGACCCAGTTGACCCTATATCTTTTTAGGAGATAAATCACTAGGTCCCGAGTTAGGTTAGCTGAAGGGTTGATGAAACTCTAAGTGAAAAATACCCTAACATTAGAGGAAACTTAGATGTAAAATGGGCCTCCTAAGAAATCATATAAATTAAAAATATATTTAAATATAAACTAAAAAATAACTTAACTACATGAATTAAATGGGGCCACATCATTATTTAATAACTCCTTAAAATGCCTTTTCAAGATACTTTCTATATTTTTTAGATAATTTTTGAGCTAGTCTATCTTTTGAAACTCAAAGTCAACCTTGTTTTTATTAAACTTAAAAAATTATAATTTTATATGTGCAAAAAGGTGACATTATATTTATTAATTTATATTTAATTAATAAAATTGATGTTTCTAAATGAGTCTAGTTCAGTAACAAGGATTTTTATTATAAAATACATTTTAAGTTTTGGAAAATTCTTGGGTTTTTAGAGTTAATGGTGTTAATGGATAATGAAACACATAATTTATAAACTTGATGTATATGAGTTTTTTTTAATTAGAAAATTTACATATTTTAAAAATGAAATAAACAAATATAGTTTAAGTCTATATTTTAAATATAATCCATATACATACTATAGATTTTATATGTTAAAGATAATCCATCTACATACTATATACCTAATTAACACATAGTCATGAAACAAATAAACTATGTTTATAGAATTTTAAAAAAAAGATAATTCATCTACATACTATATACCTAATTAGTATATAACTAAATTAAATATTATTATATTAGTTAAGTTATTGGAAGCTAATGTCTATACACTTAAAAATTAGATAAGATTAGATTTTAATTAGCTTTTTATTTTTTTCTAATTAAATAGATTATATTATCTATTTTTTTCTAATTGATTTAGTTAATTTATTTTTTATAATATTAATTAGATTATATTTTATTTTTTTGATAATTTTATTTTAAATATTAAATTAATTAAGTTAATATTTTTTTTTGGTCACCGCAATCTTTTATTTTTAATATGAGGGTGTGTCATTGATGTATTGTACCACTGAACTTACAATTTTAATCATATTTGTTTCTAATTACCCCACTTATGGTGCTATGGGTCCGATCAACCTTTATATGACAAATCTAAAACATGAAGATATGAAAAATTTCCTAGTACAAGTGGAATGCATCCTTTAAAAAAATTATTCCTCAACACAAGTATCATAAACATAGAAAATATTGATAATCAAGTTATTATTTTTATATAAAACCAATTATTTCTAATATCTAAGATCTTAAAATCTGAAGAGTTAGAAAGATGAAGTGGAAAATTTCCCATAAACTTATTTTCATATAGGTGTAGTGTCTAGAGATGGTATAGCCTTCCCATTACTAACAAAATCTCTCCTTCTAAACCAAAGTTTTATAGATTCAAATTTTTCCATTATAAGAAATTAGCTATATTGGATGGTATTTTTTAGATAATTTATTATCTAAAAAACCCAAAGCTATAATATGAGGAAGTAGCTTGCCAATGTGGTTGGGGAAAACCCCAATGAATTTATTATGAGAGAGGTCTAATACTTGGACAGATTGTGAGGTCACCTGTGGTGGCAGTGAGCATGTTCTGTTTCAAGTTAAATAAATCCAAACTTAATATTTTAATATTAAATGATAATAGAAAACAAGCCTACCATAAAAAAATTATAATCCAGAATGAACATCTCTACCTATAGGTCAAGGCATCGACATTGATAATTTTATAGATACATAACCTTTGGAAACTTTTTTTAAAAAAAATTGCACCAACATTCAAATAACACTTATATTTCTACACACCCTGACACTAATTATACAACAATCAATAAAAATACTAAACCATTAGCTAGTCATATAAAAACAAATACAACAAATTATATGTATTCCTTTAATGGATATGGATGTAGAGTTCATTACACATCACATATTGTATTTTATTCAAGAGAAAATAAAGAGATAAATAATAAAAAGTGTTAATAATCATAAGAAGAGGAAACTTAAAATGCTTAATGCTTCAATCTACAATAAACTATATTTTTATAAAAAATTAATTGATTGTATTAAACATTAAATTTTTAACGTAATCTGAAAAAAAATAAGAGAAGAGAAATTGAAAAAGTGAATACTTAATAATGTCAAACATAACCCATTAAGATTCATTTCACCATGAATAATTAATATATTTTCTGATAAAGACATAAATAATGTAATCAACATTATTATTTTGGAGCTTAGTGATGGAGCACCACTATGTGCATTCACAATCCATATATTAATTTATGGATAACATTTTATAGATTAGTTATGCACATCTACCCATACATATTAGATTCACACATGACCCATCATATGTGAGGTAGATCTCCCAAAGACATAGGAATTGTGTCATTCAAATTATTAGATTAGAGACATATTTTGTTTGGATTTTTTATATCTAGCAGGCATTATTACATAACTAACATTATTGAATTTCTAGTTCAAATATAACAATTATCAATATTGTAGAAGTTGTAATAAATTTCTTATATCAAATTTATGCATAGAATAACCCCATGACAAAAGGCCCTTCAACAAAATTTTATCATGATAGGTAGGGTCCTCCTTCAAATTTTCTTGATATAAATACATACACCAAAAAACCAAGATTGTGATATCATGTTTCATCTTCTAAAAATTATCTAATCTAATTATCATATGAAAAAGCCCAAGATATGAATTTTATCTCAAGGAAAGCACAATAATCTTTGTTCTATTGAAATTAATAATTCTTATCCATTATTTCCTGGAGGAAAGCACAATTCATTCTGGTATGGATTTGACACAAAAAAAATGTTTGATCTATCATACATCCAATATTCTATAGAATTAAATGAGAATGATTCTCATATAATATTTGTACATTTTACCATGCAAATATTTGACATAATTAATATTTTAAAGATGATTTTCTTATTTGTAATAAATTTATGGGTTTTTTGTTTGTAGAAAAAAGTACAGTACCTTCTATAATAATTTAATGTGAAAAAAACAAAAAATCTTTAAACTTTCCTTTAAAAAAAGATGGTAAAAAACAAGTAAGGTTATCTTAACCAAAATGAGTTAGTTTAAGTTTTATATGATAAATAAAATTTATTATATTTTTATTTTACCCTAGGGGATGATGCCATTTTTTAAGTGTTTTGAATTATTTTCATATGTCATATTCTATATTTTAAGGATTTTTTTAAAAGGAATATTTTTAATTAAAACTTCATCTAATGACATTACAACCCTGTATAGTAATCAGAGACTAAAAACTATACATGGTCAACCTAGTATAGTCAACTAGTGAAAGGGGATCAAGGTGAGGAAAAGAGGGATGGAAAGAGGAAAAATGATAGAGGAGTGTGCAAGGGAGGAGAAAAAAATTAGGGAATGGTTTTAAAATTTGGTTGGATTGGTAATACTACGGTAATAAGGGACAACTTTCCTGTGAAGCACCAAAAGTCTACCTACCCCTTTCCTGGTGCACCCCTTAGGGTGTGCACTCAGAGAGATTGAGTCTCAATAGGCTCTTTAAAGATGTAAAGCATTAGTATTTGATAAAATTTTAAAATATTATTTGTATACATATACGTCACTCAAATCTCATCACATGTCACTAAGGTGCAACAGAGGATGGTGCTTCAAGAAAGAACATAAAGACACATAATGTTGAGGCTAAAAAAAGTTGTAGTGTTTTAAAGAATAAAATAATTAAAATTAAATGAATAAAAGTAAATGTGATGTGTACCTTGACTTACCTTTATCTCTAGATGGTTGTTTTTTGTGTTGTTAGTTTTGATTGTGTAGGGCACAGAGACTGCTTTTGACAAACCCAAGAATACAAAACTAAAGAGAAAAAACAAAAAAATGAAAGAAAATCCAATATAGATGGTACTATGAGGGTGGCACATACTTTGGAAATTTGGCAATTTGGGGTGACAAGTACTATGTTATACCAAATGACCAAGTCAAAAAACAAGAGTAAATTAGGTAATCAAAAAGCGAAGTCTACTAAAGATTAAAAAAACTCAAACATGCTATCTTAAGTAAGAAAGTCAAACTCACCAAGTCAAACCAAGGATACATGTCAAAAAATAAATTAATAAAACAAATCAATGGTAAAATAAGAAATAAAATGGTAAAACAACATTGATGAGTGAGTAGTAACAAACCTTATCTCACTCAACAATGGAAAAAGGGGTATAAACTCAAGTGTCTGTAATAGTAAGAATGTAAAATAATGAAAAATGGTAAAAATAAAACAAAACAAATATAGGAATTTAATTTAATAGTATAAAGAAAGAATTAATCCATAGTTACTCAAACATGTTTTTCTCTAAGGATAGATAAAACTAAAACACAATAGTGATAGCATGTTTTTAAGAGGTGAAGAAGAAAGAATTTAAAGAAGAAAGGAAAATAGATTTGGAATCATAATTTTTCTATCAAGGGGGGAAATGAAAATGGGTGGAGGGTAAAATGAAGGGAAAACTAGGGTATAGGAACTCTTTATCAATGTTAAGACACTCAAATTAGGTTTGTCAAAACAAGAAGATTTTCAACCTTAGGGACTCTGAAGAACTTCTCTTAGCCACACAAGTCTTAGGTCAACAAATGAAGTATATATATCATCCCATAAAGGCTATATGCATGAAAATTAAAATGGACCTACCTTCTCACAATGTGTTCCCCATTCCTTAAGATCCCTTACAGAGCCATCAATCTATTGCAAATATTGGGTACTTACATGAGAAAGTAGGTAACACCATAGAGCTTGTTTAATTATACTATTCCAATATACTAGCCTACGACACCCCAAAGGACCTTGGCTCTATGTGAGGCCAACTATGGAGTTTGAGATTTGATTAGAGATAGGATGTGTGCTTATAATAATGTATTTTGGTGTGATGTTGACTTTTGAGATTATTATGTTTCCTTTTAGATATCATTACCTTTTGTTTCAATTGATTTGGCTTTTAACTTTCTTAATGGATTTTTATATTCCTCCTCCATACATATTTAGAAAATAAAACATGTGTGCTAAAGATGACTTTCATTTGAATACTTTGGAAAAGGTTGATAAGAGAAAGAACTTCAAAGATCATGGGGTATAAGAGTCTCATAAATCTAGGTGAAATAAAAATGTTATCTTGACATCAACGTTGTGTTATCCAATTAGCAGTAAATAAAGGGTAAATCTAGAGGAGTGACACATGGAATAATTTAAATTACTTCAAATCACAAAAAATGTGACAAAGGGTAAAAAGGGATACAATGATATTAAAGTGTGTTTCCTTACCATAAGAATGAAGGAAATGGAGAAAAACATGCTAACATAGATTATTATGCAAATGCCATCTATCAAAAGAAGCAAAAGCTAAAATTTGAGAACAAGGATGTAAAAAAAAGAAAAGATGGTAATTTTATGAGGGTTGGGTCCTATCCACGATCTTACACTACAACTTCATAAAAGATAAACCTACAAGGTACAAAAGCAAATTGAAAGATAAAGTGAGGTAAGAAAAAATATGGTAGTTTTGTGAATAATGTTGGGTCCTATCTACAGTCTTACAAAGCAACTCACAAAAGAAAAACCCAAGGGATGCAAAAAAGCAAACTAAAAAACATAAGGGGGAAAAAGAAGTAAAAGATGGTAATTTTATGAGGAATTCCAGGTCCTATCCACAATATTATGAATTAACTCACAAAATAAAAACCCAAGGGGTGTCAAAAAGATAAAATGCAAGAATATAAAGAAGACTATGGTACATCAAAAAACCAAAAGACCAAAAGGGAGGACTAGATGTTTGTGAAAAGAAGGAACTTGAAGTAGAGGGAGAGACCTGTATAATTAACCTACAAAAAGTGTTAGATATATGTATATAGAAAGCATTAAAAGAATGAAATGTTTAGGCAAAGTATTTTTTGAGAAATTGTATGTTGGTGGGCTCTTTGAAAATAATGCCTTCATTGGTTTGAACATAGTAAGTGCTTAGACCAAGAATATCTTTGACTAAATATGGGCCCCACTATTTTTTGGTGTATTTATCTTCTTTATCATGGGTGTAGTCTAATTTAAGGACAATATCACCAATATTAAATGTGTGTACTTTAACACATTTGTTATATTATTTGGCAATGTGAGCCTTGTATTGGTGGTTATGTTGTAAAGCAGAAAGATGACATTCATCAATTAAATAAAGGGCATAAAGATGAGCTTAAAATAATTATTCATCAAGAATAATACCATGAAGAGATATAAAAAGATAGGGAAACCCAAATTCTAAAGAAAGAAATGAGTCAAAACCATAGACTAGTGAGAATGGAGTTGCCCCAGTGGTAGTATGTATGATAGTCCAACAGGCCTAAAGTGCAGGGTAAAGATGAAGGTGCCAATCTGTGTGGGTTTCATGGATTATCTTTTGGAGAATTTTTTTGAGAATTTTATTAGTGGCCTCATCTTTGTCATTGTATTTTGGATGATAAGGTGTGGATAATTTGTGATTGATCTTGAATTTGTTGCAAAGTTGTTTGACATGTTTGTTCTTAAAATTACCACCATTGTTTGAAATGATGGTATGGGGAACACCAAAGTAGAAAATGATTTGATTAAAGATAAATTTATAAAGTTTAAGACTGGTTACGTTAACAAGGTCATGGCTTCTACCCACTTGGGAAAATATTTGGTAGCAGTGATGATAAAAACATGCCCATCTTGGGAGTGAGGTAGTTTGCCAATGACATCAAATATCCACGTGGAAAATGGCCAAGGATATTCGATAGTTTGAAGTTTGGATAGAAGTGAATGAATTAGATCATCATGAACCTGACAAGGATTACACTTTTTAGCATATTTGATTGCATCATTTTTAAGAGTAGGCTAAAATTAACCCATAGATAGGCATTTATAAGTTGTAGCATGTCTACTACAATGGCCACTAAAAATTCCCCCATGTACTTATTCAAGAAGAGAAGGGATCTCATCTTGCATAACACAATAGAGCAAGGTACCTTTAGTATTACAATAATAAAGGATGTTGTGTCAAAATACATACTTGAAATATTGTTCATGAATACATGTATTTTCACAAGAATCTAAGTTAGAAGGATAGGTTTGATGTTCCAAGAATTTAATGATGTCTTGGTAGCATGGGCTTTGTCGAATGGTAATAGCCTCAATGTGACAAATAAGAAAATCTAGTAGTTGAGTAGAAAATGGATATTTTATTATTTGTATAAGAAAATTAGGATCCAAAAGGACTTGGTGTGGATGAAAGAGAGAGGCTAAAGAGGAAATAAAATTAGCATTGGAGTTTTGTCCTCTAAGAATAGGCTCAATAGTGAAAGAGATGAAATACGTAGCAAAAGTGGTTGTAATTTGATGATATGTGTTGAGGTTCACTTTTACATTGATAATCACCATTGACTTGTAAAAAATAATCTAAGAATCACCTAAAGCATGAAGGTATTGAATGTTTAAATCAAGAGCAGCTCGAATGCCTAAGAGCTTCATACTTGGCCATATTATGGTGACATCAAAGGTGAATCAAAAATCTAAATGAATGATCTTACTAAGAGGAATTATGAGAATGTAACCTGACTTGACTCCTTAAAGGCATTTATCACCATAAAAGTGAAGGAACTAAGTATCCTCATGCAAGTCAACATTAATTTTAGAAAGTTCTTCAATAACTACTTTTAGTTTAGTAGTACCAAAGGGAGTAGTAGAATCATCAAGATTATTGGCTTCAAGATTGGTGGTAAATCTATGAAAATAATATTTAAGATAAATATATTGTTTAATACCTTCAATGTAAAGGATATTATTATTTGAAAGATTATCTTGAAGAGAATAAGTTGCTGGTATAGGATCTATGACAAGTTGATCAACTATGATTTGCCATTTAACAAATTTTTGAGTGACGATGTATAGATAAAATTTCATAAGGAGGACCATCCATTTGCCAATTATATCTCCAAGAAGAAATGATTTGGATGAGAAATGATGAAGGGGGTCAGAATGAATAATGACATAAGTAATTTGGTAAAGCATATAGTGGTGAATCTTTTCAACTAGAAAATAGATGGTGAGGCAATCATGCTAAATTTTGGTATAACATGTTTCATAATTGATGAGGCCTTGACTAATGTAGTAGATAACATACTCTCTTCCTATATCATCTTATTGGGAAAGCATTGCTGCAACTTAAATAGGTGTGGAAGAAGTGTATGGAATCAAAGGTTTATCATTGGAAGGAGGATGAAATGTAGGTGGATGAAGTAATGACTCTTTCATATTATCAAAGGATTTTTGACATGGATTTGTCCATTCTAAAGTAGTTCCTTTCTTGAGAAGTGAATTGATGGAGTGAATTCAATATGCCATTTTGGGGAGAAATTGTCTAATTACCCCAAGTTTTCCTAAATAAGTATGAATGTCAGGAATAGAATAGGGAACGGGCATGTAGATGACATCACTAATTTTGGTAGGATCAACATTGATGCCATGGAGAAAGATTAAGAACCCTATAATTTTTATATATGTGACTCTAAAGACACATTTTTAAGGATTAATTCTAACTTTATATTTAAGGAGATGATCAAATATGATATCAAGATTAGAAAGATGATTCTTATGATTTTTGGATTTAGCAATGAGATCATCCACATAAGTTTCAACAATTTTGTAAATGAGATCATAAAATATGTGTCATTTCTCATTGGTAAGTGGCTCCAAAATTTTTGAGGCTAAATGGTATTTTGACATAGCAATAGGTGCCACATTTCATGGTGAAAGTGGTTTTATATTGGTCCTCGAGAGTGATATGAATTTGATTATATCATGAGAAGCTATCCATAAGAGATAACATTTCATAACCAATCAGGGAATCAACAATGGCATCTATTGAAGGTAAATGAAATTTATCCTTAGGATAAGCAAGATTAAGATTATGTAAATTAATACAAATGTGAATGACCATAGTGACTTTATTCCAAATGGGAATAATGTTGGATACCCATTTAGAATAATCTACTTGTTTAGTAAATTTAGCATTGAGTAATTTAATGATTTCCTTATGACATAAAGTCAAAACTTCAGGTGGAAATTTTATTTGCTTTTGATACATAGGCTTGGCATTAGGATATGTAATGATGATATGCACCATAATTCTAGGGTAAATTCTAAGCATGTCCTCATAGGACCAAGTGAAAGACTCATGATATTTGTCAAATAAGAAGCTAAAATTATCATGTTTAGTAGATAAGAGTTCATGAGATATGGTAATTGGTTGAGGACAAGATGAAGTACCATATTAGATGAAAGTGGTTTATTTAATAAGCATGTAATTTCCATCTTGAAAGTGGTATGGTGCATTGGGTAAGGTAAAAAATAGATTTTTTTTAGGATCAATGCTAGCAATGAAGTTGTTAAAGTAAGGGGTTTTATTTTTGAAATTCTCTATTTTATGATGTTACTAAGGAAGTTGAGACTATCAAGCATAAAGTAACTCAAGGATAGCTTCATCACTAGACAAGATAAGAAGAAGACCATAATACTTGAAATCTACTTCAAGATCTAGAATTTGATTGCCATGGCAATCATATTCATAATGTATTTGATGAACATCGATTGCCTTGGCATCTAGTGTAATTTTAGGAATAGAAGAAGCAGATGGATCAGAAAGGCTTAGAATATTAGTGGGTTCAATTATGGGAGAAGGATTGGATGAAATGATTGGATCGATAGGTGGTAAAGGAGATGTAGAAATTTTTAGAGGTTTGGAAGGTATAATTTACTTTACCACCTAAGGAGTATCAATAAGAGGAGAATTGGAAAGAGGCACATGACCCTCAAGATTTAAGGTATGATCCACAAAAATGGTATGAACATCCTAATTAAAAGCATGAATTTGGGCTAAGGTTTTTTAATAATGGTGGACATCCAAGTCTCTAGATTTATCTTGGGCTATTATATGGTTACCATCATATGTTAAAAAAAATATACATGCTTGAGAATTAGAGGGAGTTTCCAAGGGTGAAATTTTGATATTACTAAACATATGAGGAGACATGATGAGAGGATCTTGAAATAATTTGGCCACTCCAAAATCATTTCAAGTGAAGACATATTTAGGTAAATAAGGCTCTTAAGCATTGCATGGTAGGGAAAATTAGTAATCTCGTCAATAAGAGGAAAGGTATGATCCTTGGGTAATACAGAAGGAGGAATCCATTGTGAAATGTAAGGAGGTAGTTTGGTAGTATTGTAAGTATGTTACAAATTATTGGGTTCATCATCATCAAAATCCATAAGATTAACTTGTAAATTAGGATTTATGTTGATGAATTTAAGTAAAGGAGCACTATTGATCTTAAGAATCATAAGAATATGATATTGTGATTTAGGATTGGGAAGTTGAATGCTCCATGGGTTGGGATTGGCTTCATGTTTATACCATTTTCCATTATGTAAGAGTTTAATAAATTTACTATCAAAAGAAGTATTGGACCTCATTTGATCAGTCCATGGATGACCAAGGATTATGTTGTAAGATAAAGGGATATCAAGGACCATAAGCTTGGTTTGAATAGTCTTAGGTCAAATGGTTAATGGAAGCTAAATGTAACCAAGTGGATTTTGATTTGTCTTATCAAAACCAAAACAAGTGAGTGGTTTTGTTTGAAATGGTCCTTATTATAACTGAGTTTTTGGATGAGCCATAAATATTTCACATTAATACTGGAGCCTTCATCAACTAGAAATTTATAGATAAGAGTGGTATTAATGGATAATTTGATGAAAAGTGGTGGATCATCAACACAAAAGAGAATTTTATCATTGATCATGTCATCTTCAAGGAATTCAATAGAAGGTTTAGAAGGACACATAATTTCAATGGTATTTACATTGGTAGGTTGATAGTCAAGATAAGTTGGTTCTTCATCTAAAGAGGATGGATCGTTAATTTTTTAGAGTTGTTGCATAAGGAATTTTCAATGATAGGGAGAAGTGTGAACCAACTCCATAAGTAGAATCTTACAGGGCATAGAGTTGAGTTATTCAAGAAAGTTCTAATGAGATTTAGAAGAACCAGCATGAGGTTTAGGAGGTAAATTAGTTTTTGAAGGAATAGATGAATTTGGAGGATTGGAAGGAGGAAATGGTTCCTCTTGAGCTTCCAAAGCAAGATTAGTGGTAGTAGTATATTTAAGAAGTTGTTCCTCCAAAGATGGATTCTCAGGCTTGGTAATGGGATCTTATTGAGCCAGTTTATGATGAAAATTTACCTTAGTAGTGTTGACATATAGAGAATTGTTAAAATATTGGTCATAATTGGAATCAATAGCACAAACATCCTTGGTATTTGGTTGATTATTTAAAGAACATTTTTGGTTATTTGAAGTAGAATATTTAGAAGTTTGTTATTTATGAAAAGTAGCAGTGTATTCTTGATGATGAAGATTGATCATAGCTTCATGATTGAATGAATCACCAAACATATAGGAGAAATCAAATTCAGTGATACCTCTACAAGATTCATGACAATTCCCAATGTCATCATAGAACCAAAAAAATAGATTGGGGTCATACCACTTAGGAGGAACATTGGGATAGATGAAAGGTTTTGAGGGTAGAAAAAATTATTTCATTTGTTGAACCAAAAGAGGTAAATGAGAAGGTGAAGGACTATCAATTTTGGTAACTCCTGGTTTGGTTTGCAGAGTATTATTAGTGATAGTATTAGTGTTTTGGAAATAAACTTTAAAAGTTTAAGATTATGTTCTAATTACTTCATAATAAAGTCTTGACATTTAGCTTGATCAAGAGCTTCATTAAGTGTTTGGGGACCAAAGGTTTGAGCCTTATATTAGAGAGTGGGAGTCAAAGCAGTGATAAAGAGTTTGAATAAGTTATCATCAATCATGTTATGGTCATATTTATGATCTAAATATTTCCATCTTTTGATAGATTCATGAGTTGATTCATTAGGAGATTTCTTACCATTGAATAAGTGGCTAAGGAATTTTTTGGGAAGATCATTATGTTGAATCTCTTTAACCAAAGGATTAACCAAATTTTCAATTTGATAAATAAAATGTTTGGGAAGTTAATTATACCATTATAATACATCACCATTGAAGGTTTTGACTAATATTTTAGTTGTGGTGAAGGTATTAGTTTGGATTCATTATTTATAAAGGTTGCTAAAGGATTTGAGAAATAAGGTAGGGTCTTTAGTCCCATCATACTTGATACTTGGAGATATGTTACCAATATCAATGGATACAATGAAGGGAGCTAAACTCTCATTTTGAATGGTTTTAAGCATTTTTTTAATTAATTATGGGTTAAGGAATAACATTGCTTTAGGCATCCCAAAGAGGTGGAGGAATGAAGTTGGGATTAGCTTGAGGATTCATAGTTGGAGGTTGATTGGCCACATTAATTACATGTTATTGAATTTGAATCATTTAGTTGGTGTTAGAATTTTGCATTGTGTTCATTTTTTAAATAACTTGGGCTAAGAGTTGAGTTGTATCAAGAGGTGAGTTGGTGTTGGTAGGAGCACTCCCTAAGTTGGTGTTAAGGGGAGGATTACAAGAAAAATGATTATTAGTGAGGTTATTAAGTAAACTTGTATCAATTTTTCCCACATTAGTTTGAATATTTTAAAGATGAGAAGTTTCTTGGTAAGTATAAAAAAGGATTAGATCCATCAACTTCATCTTGAGGTGTTATTGGCACCATATTATAGCTCATGGATGAAGGAGGAGAAGAGTTGCCCTAAGAGTGATGGTGTCCTTGGGAGGAAAAGAGAGGGAGAAATGAACATCCCATATAGTATATAAATGGATTCAAGCTATCCAATAAGATTTTGATAGGAGACTTCATTATGACTAAAGAGAGATGAATAAAATGTAAATAAGGAGAAATAGAGAATTAGATTGATAAAAAAGGAAGGAAAAAAGTAGTATAGGGTCAATTGGGTTGATATAGCATATAAAATAGGGCCTATAAATAGTATAGGGTCAACTTGGTTGATCCAGTACAATGAATAGAGACTAGAAAAAGATATAGGGTTAACTGGGTTAACCCAGTATAGTAAGTAGGGAAAATTAAGAAGCTTATAACAGTTTGTGAGCTAAAACAAGATAAATTTTGCAAGTAATCTATAAAATATATCATTTAATGGGAAAAACAATCAATTGGATCAATTTTGGCCAATCCAATTGAAGTACATAGCACAAAACCTTGCACCAATGTTGGTTAATGCAAGTTTATGCAATACAAAATATAATTGAGCAAAGTAAAAGCAATCAAATTCAAAATTAAATAGCTAAATAATTGTTCAACTTGAATTTTAACTATATTATTAAGAGATTATTAAGATATGATTTTAAATTTGATGGTAAGTTGGCTATGAGCAAGGAACTAAAATGGAAATCTCAAGATGGTTTCATGTAGTTTGGGATAAAATAGATCTATAGTGGTAATGATACAGACTTGGTATTAGGGCTTATCCACTCACTTCACACACTATATGGATGATGGTGTTGGGTGCTTAGCCAGAATATACTATTAACCATGCTTTATAATTGATCAGAATATCAAGTCGACTTCCCCCTTGGTGATGAAATCCAAGTAGGTTGGCCTTGCATATACAAATGTTAAAATGCTTGTTTAGATTTTGTGATTTGGTTGTGTGTAAATAAAATAAAAAATAATGAAACTAAACAATTAATTGAAAACCATGTAATTAAACTATGTGATCTATTTGAAGCAAGCAAGCAATAAAAAAATAAAGTGTGAGTTAATTGCTATCATATAAGGTTAATTCCAAATTTAAAACAAGGTAAAATGTTGATATAGTAAAAAATTTATGCACGTAATATAGAATAAGGTCAATAGGGTCAAACCTATACTATAGAAGCAAGGTTTGAAAATAAACAGGGTTGACAGAGTCGACCCAATTATTTAGATAATACATAGAACACAAATTTGGGTCAGCAAGGTCAATCTTGACTATGAAAGGGTAGTTTTGAAGACTGTAAACTATAAAAGGAAATAATATAAATAAATATATAGAGAGATAGAAAGGAACCTTGGTAGATCAAAGATGCAGAGAATGAATATTGATGTTTAAGAACCTTGATATATGTTTACAAATTATACTAACTGGGTTGACTGGGTTAATCAAGCTTTACAAAAACTTGTTATTGAGTACACAGAAATGTACAGGGTCGATTGGGTCAAACTAGTAGTCTAGACTAGATATATAAAAGATAAAAACTTATACTGGGTTGATTGGGTTGATCCAATAGCATGTACCTAAAATCTTATGCACATAAGTTAGATATTGGGTTGATAGAATCAATACAGTATGGTCAATATATGATAAAAATAATGATTAAAGAATGAAATAAGATGAAAAAATCCTATAAGGATTAGTTCATGTTGGGTTTATCAAAATGTATGCAATCATAAATGCATCATGTTTATAAATCAATTCTAGCTCATAGAAGATAGAGCATACCTACACTTTTGATTGGGAGTGCATTTGTCAAGTAGGAACATGACCAATATGGGGATCTACTAAACCTGATTAGGGGATCACTTGTCACAAAAACCCATATTAGGAAGGGTTCCAAAGCCTAAAGTCTAACACAATCATGAAACAACCCTAAAAGAGTCCTAGTTTTAATGTTCACTCTATTCTAATAAACAAGAAAGTAAATTTAATCTAGTGCACACCAAAGCTTATGGCATAATATGAGGGATTAGTAGAGAAATCAAAACATATATAAGAAATATCAATTAAAATTAGTATGATTAAGACCCTAATATATGGAATATTAAGAGTAATATTGTTCAAGCCAATACTTATGATACTTCTATCTACTAAAAGAGAGGAGAACAAATTTAGAATATACTTACCTGAATGTGAACCTATCGAGACTCAATATCTCCTTTAGATAAAGGAGATTCACAACAGGTTGTTATGGTTTGTAAGGATAATTAAGAAAGGCCAAAGCATCCAAGACTTATCCACAAGACTATATTCTCCAAGTAGAAACCCTAAGTTAAGCCTCCTCAAGTAGAATGGTGGAAGAGCATATTATAAAGATGCATGAGTGAATAATAACTATTGATTTCATATTGAAATAATGATGAAATGATCTTATATTTATAGTTAGATCTCACCCTAAATCCTTTTGAATATGTTGGTTATATGGGGTTGACCCAATTGACCCTGTATGTTTTTGGGAGATAAATCACTAGGTCTTAAGCTAGGTTGACTGAAGGGCTAATGAAACTCCAAGTGAACATAACCTAAATAGTATAGGGTAAACCCAATTGAAACTATTTATTAATTAGATATTGAATACTATATAGGTTTACCCCAGTCTACCTAGTATGGTCAACTAGAGAAAGGGGATCAAAGTGAGGAAAAGAGGGATGAAAATAGGAAAACGATTGGATAAGTGTGAAAGGGAGGAGTAATAGCTTAGGTAATGATTTTAGGATCTGGTTGGATTAGTAATAATGTGGAAATAAGGGACAATAATCTTGTGAAGCACCAAAGGTCTTCCCACCCCTTTTAAGATGTAGCATTTAGGGCATGCACTCAGAGAGATTGAGTCTTGATGGGTTCTTGTAAGATGTAAAACATCAATATTTGATAAAAGTTGAAAATATTATGTGTATATAAGAAAGGAACATATAAATAAAGGTATGGTGCATTGTTCTGATAGTATATAAAAAGGGATACCTATATACTTGGAATGATAAGGAACTAATTTGTCACCCACAATATTGATAATGGTTGTATAGGATTTAAAATTCTTTCTACTAGATTCACAGTTACTCAAGATGAAAATTACTCTACTTGGATGAAAAAACTTAAAACTCAACTAGAGTTTGAAGAAAGTTGGTCTATAGTAGATAAATCATATCCTTGACATGCAATAGACATTGATCAATAATGTAAATTTGATAAAGCTAATCATAAGGATAAGTTTTTAATCATGTTCAGAGTATCAGATGAATTTCAACCACACATCCATAAAGCTAAAATAGCTAAGGAATCTTGAGACAAGCTCCAAACTATATATGATGCCAAAATTGAGAGCAAAATTTTTCATTTACAAAGTCAACTCCACTCTCTCAAATTGGGATCAAAAAAAATAATGGAGACCTTTTTAAGACATATTTCAATACTAAGAGCATCACTTCAATACTTGGGTGATATATTTTCCAATGACTCTCTTATACCATTATCTTGAGATCACTACCACCATCATATTGGATTTTTGTGACCACTTTGACTGTCACAGAATAGAAACCAAGTTTTGAAAAACTAGTGAATATGTTGTAACAAGAAGAGTCATTCAATAATCATTAAAAATAAGAATAAAATGTATTGGATTCTCATTAAAATAAGGGAAAAAAACTAGTAAAATCTTCTTTAAAACATAATCCAAGGTATAATTCACAAGAAGGAAAGTCATAGAAATAATATCTCATTTGTGGTCATTGGGGACATGACCTAAAATATTGTTGATATAATACCTTTAGAAAAGGATATTCTAGTGGTTATAAGTTCAATAACCAAAAATCATCCCATGTCTCTTTTAGTAAGCCATAATCATAGAAAAGGGGACTTGGTAGAAGAAATCAAAGCAATAAGGCAATATTGTTGAACAAGAACATGATGAGGAAGATGACTATCTGTACTCTATAGATACCCATGATGTATCCACATCAAAAAGTGACATATGGTATGTTGAATCAGGTGTAACCTGATACATGATAGGTATAAAATATTGATGTTTCACTTTAAAGGACACACCTAATAAAAATCATGTTTCTTTGGGTGATGATACCTCATATAGTTTGCAAGGAATTAGAAACATTCTCTTACCCCTAGGCATGCAAACATGTAAAATAATAGATGTTCTCTATGTACCTAGATTAAAAAAAAACTTATTATCAATAAGCCAAATCTTAGACCATAATTTGAAGATTAACTTTGACTTAAAGTTGGAACAAAATTATGTTTGATCAGAGACAAATCCAAAAATTCTAGAATTATTACATGTGCATCCAATGTGAACCATGTGTTTTACCTTGATTTCATTCATAAAAATAATCAAACACTCATATCAAAGGACACAATCTTGTCACAATTATGGCATAAGATATTTGGCCACATCATTTTTTGATATCTCGACACACTCCACCATAAAAACATGGTAAGAGGCTTACCAACTCTTTAACAGGGTATAGATAAATGCCATGATTACTTAGTAGGAAAGTAACATCAAGTTCCATTTTATAAAATTAACTATATATCCAATGGTAAACTTGATCTGGGTCACATAGATCTGTGTGACCAATGACACCTAACCATGTTGGATTTAAGTACTTTATGCTCTTAGTTGATGATTTTTCCAAAAAAATGTGGATCTAATATCTGGAAACAAAGGATCAATCCTTTGAAACTTTCAATAATTTTAAAGTGGCTATTAAAAATGAATTTGGTCAAAAAATCAAGACCCTCCACACAAATCATGGGGGGGGTGATTAACCAATAATGAGTTTAAACATTTTCTATAAGAAAATGACATCCACTTTCAAATGGCACCTCCACATACACCACAACAAAATGCAATTATTGAATAGAGGAACCATACTATTATACAAATGGTGTGATATATGATACATGATTTAGGCTTGACAAAGTCATTTTGGGTAGAAGCTACCATATATCTACTCAATAAAGTACCCATCGTAGCTCTTGATGGAGTAACTCCACATGAAGCCTATTTAGGTAAAAAGCCATCTATAACACATCTTCAAGTTTATGGATGTTAATAAAGTATGTGTATTTCCAAATTATAATGGACTAAGCTTAATATAAAAGCCAAAAAATATGTGTTCTTAGGGTACAATGAAGAAACACTTGCCTATAGACTCATAGATCCAAAAACTAGAAAAGTATACACTAGTAAGGATGTTGAATTATTCAAAAAGAAAGAAGTAGAAATTCCTTTTAAAACTACACCTGATAAACAAATCAGTCCCATAGAAGATGTAGAAGATGGTAATCTTCCAAATGAATACAGTAATGATGATGGGAATAATGGTGTAGCTCCACCACCCACAAGAACTACTCAATGTATGCCTAAATGGTATATAAATACTCTCAAAGATGCAAAGTTGGATGGTGTTCCAAACACATACATCACTAGACCAAGGACTCATAGTATGGTTTGTGGTGAGGTCAATTTGGCCTTAATTATTATAATTGTTGAATCTATCAAGCCCTCTACAATTTAATAATCCCTACAATTAAAACCTTAAAAAGATGCCATGGATGTAGAATATAATTCATTGATGAAAAATAAAACATGATAGCTTATAGATCTTCTACTATGGAAGAATCTAATAGGAAGAATATGGATATTCAAGATGAATTATAAAGTAGATGGAAACTTGACAAGCACAAGGCAAAACTAGTTGTGAAAGGGCATGCTTAGAAATAATGCATAGGCTATAAGGAGACATTTACTCCCATAACAAATATCAAAACTATCAGAATGATTTTTTCTCTAGCTACACAATTTGGTTGGAAAGTCTATAAAATGGACTTAAAAGGTGCCTTCCTTAATAAAGACTTATAGGAATAATTCTACATGTCTCAACCAAAAGGTTTTGTCAAATATGAAAATGAAGATAAAGTTTATAGACTTGTCAAATAACTGTATGGTCTTAAATAGGCTCCCAGGGAATGGTTTATGAAGATTGATGAGCATCTCATGAAACATGGACTTGAAAGGAGTCCATATGATCCAAATCTCTACCTCAAATAGCAAGGGGGGAGATAGTGATGTATTTTTATATGTCTATGATCTAGTCACCACTAGCCGTTCAGTGAAGATGATTGAATCAACAAAGAAAGATATGAATTAATCATTCAAATGATAGATTTTAGGCTTCTGTACTATTGTCTTGGCTTAAAATTTTGGCAGAGATAAAATCATATTTTTTATCTCAACTCAAATATGCCAAGATAATGCTTGAGAATTTTTAAATGATGGATAGCAAACCATTTACCACACCTATGGAGAAAAATCTTCAGTTGTCTTGAGTAGATCCATCACCACAGGTAAATGCAAATCTATCAACAGTTGATGGGGAGTTTCATTTACCTAACCTACACTAGGCTAGACATTAGTTATGCTATTAGTTATCTATCAAGGTTCAAGTAAGAGCCTAAGATCAGTCACTAGAAAGAAATAAAGTGAGTATTGAAGTATATGAGAGGATCTATGGATTCTGGCTTAGAATAAAAGGATAATGATAACTTCTTGATAGGATACTTGGACTCAGATCATAAAGGGGACATTGATGATAGGAAATCTACTTCAAGATTTGAATTATTTTGGGATCTAGACTAATATCATGGGGGATTAAGAAGAAAAACTATGTTTCAAGGTCCTCCACAAAATCATAATATCACACTGTAGGAGGAGCTATCTATGAATTGATTTGACTTAGATGTATACTTATAGGATTTAGATTACCACAAGATCAACTAACAATTCTTCATCTAGACAATGAAGGAGTAGTGAAGCTTGCTTGTAATCTAGTGTTACATGAATGCACTAAGCACATTGAAGTGAAATTTCATTTAATTCATGAACATGTTTATAATAACAACAACTCTAGTATTACTTGACAAATCAGTAACATGCAGATGTTTTTACCGAAGCACTTGCATGAGAAAAATTTGAGGCATTTAGAGAATTTTTGTCTTGTTCACTTGAGACAATGCTAAATTAAGGGGGGAATATTAGGGTGATTAATTCACCATTTTAAATAAATGAGTAATATTTATTTATTCATTATAGATAGTAAAAAATAATTTATGTGAGTAATTATTATTACCCACCATAGGTAACCATAGATAGGTAGTTAATTTATTTTAAGCTTTCTATCTAATTTTATTTTAATGAAGGCATGTTGTTTTACCTAAATGTTTAGTTAGGAGTTAATTAGTTTTAACTGATAATGCTCTCTTATATTTACTTGGATTATTAAGAGTATATATTTATGTATAAATAAAGATCTGTAAAACATATTTCAATTGATCAGAATAAATATATTTTTATTATTCTACAATACAGCTTCCAAGGTTGAAGCATGAGGATTTCCCTACCCATCAACCTTGTCCCTTCATTGAGGATTCTTGTTAAATCATCACTGCAAGCAAAGGAAAAACTAGATAATGGTTAGTAAGGGAAATAATTTTAAATTCATCAATCCCTCTCCTTTTTATTTTCATCCAATCCTTGATCACATCGTTGCCATGCCTTGGTTCCACAAATTTTCCCACCAAGGAGTTGTCATACTTCTCTTTTACTTATTTAAGGACCTTATTAGGAATGTACAAAACCAAGTTCCAAATAATAGCTTTAAATACTAGAGGCATGTAGTCATGTTTTATATATTCATCATCCACTCTTGACATAACACCAAGCACTTTGAATCATTGATTTTGACTCTTAGAATTAATGGCCATCAGATACAGTCAGGTAATGATTGAAATAACTCATGTGTAGGTAAAGAAATAAATGTTCCAACCACTACATTTTTTTAGAGGGAAATATTCTCCATCCATTTAAAATTAAAAAGAAATGGGTATAAAAGAATAGCAATTAATTCTCTAATGGATCACATTAATAGATCTCCAAAGAGGAGAAAGATTACTCCAACCAAGACTCCAAAAAGTAATAAAAATTGATGCAACACAGGAAACCCCTAAGGTCTTAGCAAAATAATTCAAAATTACCAAACAAAGAAACCCAAAATCTCTCTTTAGCACTTGCCAGTACTAGGGGACCCTAGCCAACTGGGATAGGTACCATGGAAATTATAGAAGCTTGTACTGTCTCTGGATCCTATGTGATCATTGAGGATTTCCTTTACTAGACTTTGGGGGTTTTTATTTATTGTTCTTCATTTTCCTTCCCCTTGTAGTGGCTCCAAACATTTATTTATCCTTTCCTTTTTAAAAATTTTAGCTCATTCCAATTCCCCATCTTAGGTAAGGTGGTTTCCTTAAATACTTTAGAGATGCTACTATTAGTTTGGGGAATATTTAAACTATTATATAGGTTACAACTAAGAGGTAAAATTTGATGATGAGGGATTCCAACCTTTTTATTTCCTAGGGAGGGAATCATGTTGATCATTCTAGGAGAGCCCAAATATGACCTTCCCTTCAATAATTATTTAACCTTTAGAGTTGGGGGATCTGAAGGGGATCCAACACTCTTAAGAGTGTTAATTTTTATTTTCACTTTAGCATAATCAATATGTAGAGATTATTTATAAAATGACGCCATTGGTTTAGATCATCCTTTTGAAGTCCCAAGAGAAATATTCACCTCCTCAAAATTTCTTAAGATCCATTTATCCTTAGATGGAATATCAAGACCTTTATTCAAGTTCTAATTTTCATAAAAAAGATTAACCTTGGTCTTTAAGGGGTTCAATAGATTATTCCCATTTTAAAATAGCTTCTTAGCCACTTCCATCTTCATCTTCTTATCTAGGGGATCTAGTGGGTTATTCTAAATCTCAATTAGCTTCTCACTCTCCTCCACCACCTTATTCTTTTTGAGGGATGGGCAAAATATTTAATCATGATCAATAGAGTCACATCCTTTAAAAATAACCTCATCCCTTTCATAAAAAATATTTTGGTTCCAACCCTCAAATTTAGATTTGAGTTGGATGTTTCTTAAATTGGTTTGTTTTTATGTACATAGACATTGAGATTGGATTCAACCAAACTTATATTTGACTCAATGATCATATGAATGTACATTGGTTGTCTAATAACACATGTAATTCCTAGGATGAATTTCTCCTACCATAATTCTAGATGGAGTCCCAACAAGGTAACAAACATTAGAATTTCCATAAGAGCATCACTATCAAAATTCATACCATGATTCCATTTCCTAATAGAGAGGAAAGTTTCCCTAGATACCACAATCCTCCTTCCAAAGCTTTCTCACAATTTTTAGTGAGGAGAAAGAAACCAGGAAGTGATTTTTTTGCCATAGCTACATGTCTATTCATCCCAAATACTTCCACTTCCTTCCCACCCATTCTCTAAAAGTGTCAATCCTTTGTCTATACCCATAGAGTCATGCTAGGAGAGAATTATCCAATGAGTATTTTTTCTTTCAATTATGATTTCATGGATTTAAAAGATGGATTCATGTTTTTTTATTAATGGATTAAGATTATAACCAGTCAAGAGCTTAGAATCCCTTAGTCTTGATAGAACTTCCACCCAAGACCATTTTGCCTCAATCTCCATTCCATTATCAGAAGTCTTAACCTCATCACCAGCTAAGATTCCTCCACATAATAGTTGATTTTCAGAGCTTGGACCTGTCACCATATATAGTTGATATGTTCTATAGTTTTTTCATGTTAATATAAAACCAAATTAAATTATATGAGATGTTTACCTATTATATATCTATAAACATAAAATTGATTGTCATATATGTAACTTTTTTTTATTTATCTTTATCAAATAAAATTAAAATTATTTGATGATCAGTAAAATGTGCATGGTTCTCAAATACCTAATATGAAGACTCGTCATGGTTAAGTTGTACATGATTAATTCTATTTTTAAAGAACATGCTTTATTATTTAATAAATAAGTTAAAATTATGATTTTACTTATGTTTGAAAAAATATTTATTTTTGTTACATGCATATCAACATTGAAGTCTAATAAAAAAGTATAAAAAAAATTGAGCTACATTTTTCAATGCCCAATCAATCAAAACCAAGATATTTCTTAGGCTTGCATTTGGCATAACATAGAAAATTTTAATTATCCATAATAATTCATTCACAAACATGTCGATAATTAATGTATTTATACTAGCACATTTAAAATCCATTGCATATAAAAAATTTATATTTTTTTTCATAAATCATTATTTCATGCACATGATGTGTAATAAGATGATGTTAAATATGGAGTGAATTTTTCATTACAACAAAATAATTATGATTTTTTTACAAACATAATGTATCATATTGCATTAAGATATGTCATGAACAATGCCCTCTTTATGAATTTTTAGACTTCACATTTTGAATGAAGAAATAATAATGCAATAATAAAAATAAATATAGAAAAATCATTTTATAATTACAATTTTTTCCCCAATTTGAGATGAGAAATTTTAAAAACCACTTTTTATTTATTTTGAAAATATTTTTTGTTAGCGGATGTATAAAATACAATGCCTCTATATTATTTATGTGAGACAAAAAAAAGTATATTCCAAACAATGATTTTTTACTAAAAGAGGATCAAATTCAAGCCCATTCATTGTAGCTCATTAAGATCCATAAATCATATGTGCATGTGTAATTTAAATTGTAAATTGTTTTTTAATTATCAAAATTTTTCTATATGGTGACAGTTGCAAAATTCCATCAATTTGAACAATTGGAACCCATTCTGAATCAATTTTATTTGTATATAAATGTGAAATTTTCATAATAAAGCATTAACTTATCATTAGATCATTTGATTCTATAAAAATTATATCAGTTTTCAATATCATAGTTTCTATAAGATAACTCAATCAACATGTCTTATTTAAAAATAAGTTTACTTATGTGCATATTGACTTGTTCCATCATATGTCATATATATTTTTAATCAGTTGCATTGATCGTAATCTCCTCTCTAAGAACAAGTCCAATAATTTTTATATTTTATTTGACAACATAATCTTGTAAAATTTATATTGAAATTTAAGATCATTTTGTGTTAGAATAATACATTTTTTATTCATATAAGTGACAATGTCATATATTTTAGATATAATTAATATTCTAATAAGGATAGGTGTAAATAATTCATTTTCTTATAACATATTTTTAATTAACTCATAGAATTTGATATTATTTTTACAAAAATTATATGAAACCATTTATTTGGATATTTTTGTTATTCTAATGAACAAAAAATCATTAATATATTGTGATCATAAATTTGGATTAATTAGATTGTCCAATTCATTTAAAAAGATAATTGACTATAAAACATGGGTATCTAAAACATGCCACATCCTAGAAAAGAGATATTTTGTTGTATGTGATTTAACATCATATAATGAGTTTAAAAATTAATTTTATAGACATATTTGTATTTCTCTCAAAAAATTGTGTAATTTAAAAAAAGGACACATGATTTTGAGTTCATATACAAAATATATGGCTTCCTAAAGTTAGAATTTTTATGGTTCTGAAATCACCAATATTAAATAATATGCATTTAAGGAATTCATTAATTTATTCCTTCTCCAACTCATTATTTTCATGTATGTGATTGAGTTGAAGACTACATAGTTTAGATAGATGAGTTCAATAGTCTTTATTTTTTATGAGGCAAGTCTTACATTGAAAATTGTAGATAACATTAATAGTATATGATCCCATTAGTTCAGTGTCCTTGTAATAAAAAGAAGGTAAAAAATTCTAAATTTTTAAATATAGTGGAGATGAGGAAACATAGCTTAACTCTTATTGGTGTTTTCTCATATTGAGTTTCTCTAGTGTATGTTTTGTGTTATCTCTCTTTTTTGATGTGTTTTTATTTATTTATTTGCATGTTAACAAACTTTAAACAATTTTAATATTAAAAATACTTAAGAGAGATCAATAATATTCTATCAAAAGCATAGTACTTGTTTTTAAAGGTTAAATAACTTCACCTAAGTATTACACTTTTATGCAAGCATTATAATTGAAATTATATATGGAGTAGTATAACATGTTTAGAGTGTGAAGTAATGTATGAAATGGATTTATCATATGGTTATTTCATGCATGTAATGGTTGTATCATGTGGAGATTGCATGTGAAAGGTTGCATATTATTTTTCATGTTGTAAATGACAACTTAAAATCTAGGATACATCTTAAAACAACATTTGTGGTGTTGTTATATGGCATAGAACTTGTGGAAAACCCATTTTATATAAAAGATAAATTTTGGTGGATTTTATCATGGAATATCCAAATATTTTATGAATTAGATGGTATCAAATTAGGTTTTCCTTTTTCACTTGAAATGGTTTACTAACACATTTTTGCATTGTGTTATATATTATTCCATGTTTTTTATTGATAATGAAGTGCATTATTTTTTGGTTGAAAAAGCTTAGCCATGGGAAAATATTTTAAGAGAAAAATGATTTAAGATATTGAAGATATAAAGTAGAAAATTTGAGAGGAAAAAAATTAAATTAAGAAAGATGTCATGATGCTTGGAAGCCTAAAATTAATAGTTATAAGAGAGATTGTTGACCCATGCCTAATTTGTCATTGGTATCATTAAAGAGTTTCAATATGAGTTGAAAACCAAGGAATAGATATTAGAAACATTCCAACATGGTAGTAAACGGGTGAGGGAAAGAGAAGTTTCTTCTATGAAAATGAGATTATCCTCTACCAAATATGCATAAACCATGACTAATGTTTGCAAAGTAAATACTCCACCATATTTTATTTCTTTCCATAAAGATATAAATGTTTCCTTTGGTAAATATGAGAATCATAACAAGATATTTATATCTAATTTGCTAATGAAGATGGGTTATGATTGAAAATGCCTTGGAATCAATGGCCAGGGAATGAATAATTTTATACAGGTTGAGGAAAGGCCTCAATATGCAGGTTTTGGATTTTTTTTGGAAAAAAATAAGTTGGTGGATGATCTAATACATATAAATCAAGGAAATTTTCCAAATATAAATATCCCAAGCCACTATATCTATAAAAATAGTCCATGAAAGGTAATGGAATCACTTATTTTGTCAAATATAATGAGAATTTTAATTATCAAAATAATGGGAAGGTCTATGATGAAGAGGAATATAAAATTGAGCCACCTCAAAGGGCCAAAATATAGTCTCCAAGAATATGATAGTATCTCTGTGAAGAAGGAGATACCATATTATCTCTCCATAACCATGTGAGTGAATGCAAGCTAGGAAGGGGACAACCTTTAAATAATAAAAGAGAATTAAAGTAGAATGATAATATCTAAATACAAGTGAGCATACCAAATGTTGAGGTAACACATTACCATTCATCATGCTTGTCCAAATGGAATCCCAAGAAGGTCTGGAAATAAAAAATCTTCCATTGTTTGGTTTAAATGTAAGAAAATTGGCCACGTAGAAAAAAAATTGGTATGCATATCCATTTTATTTTTTTTGGAATTATGTGGCCATGTGTTAGAAGAGGAAATCAAAATAAAATAAGATAGACATGTCCTTAAAGAGTAAGGATGCAAGTTTTAAATACCACTCTCCAAATTATAATGTAGATAAGGGCATGATATGCAAGAGAAATAACTATTATACTAATTTCAACATGAGTGGAAATTAGCATGAAATGTTTTGGGAGATTCATCTACAACTTCACTTAAATAATTCTAAGGATCATTCAAATAAGGAAGAGGCATATAAAATCAATATGGGATTTGTTCATGAACCTATAAATCAAGAGGAATAAAATAAATAACCTTCTCATTTATGTCCAAAGAAAGAGGTGTAAAATGAATAAGTTTCTCAAGCTCCTCAAAGATAAGAGTTAGCAAAAGAAGAATACTTCTTATCTATGGAAAAATCAATGAAATAGGAGTAGCCCATAAAAGAGGACACATCACCATTAACAAAAGGTAAAAATGGTGAGAGATTAGTATTTATAATAATAGTTTAAAAACTCAATTTTTGATTTGCATCAAGTTATCCAAAATAAATTTTGCTATGACAATAATTGGTGTTGCTAGAAATCTTGTTGTATGATCATGAGCCCAAGGGTTATTTCTTGAAGGGTGAGAAGTGAATCCATGGTGAGTATAAATCCATAAGAATACTATTGGTTTTTTATGGATGTATGTTATGGCATCCATTTCACTTCATGTTTTCATTTAATATATGTTGCATTTATTTTGATTCAAACTTTTAATTACAAAATATGGAAACTTATTAAATGGAATTATATGTTTACAATCCATGTATATTACATTTTTAAATTGTGAGACCCAACATAAGGGATATTTTTAATCATGGTGAGTTTTTATTACACCACCTACATAATTCAATACATTTTCATCATTTTTTGAAATCATTGTGAGAAACAAAGAGGATGTTGTATCAGTATCTCCTCATGGAGAGATTCACTCTAACCTACAAGCATGTGTATTACAACAAAGGAGCTAAGTGTCATGACTTGTTTTTTGATGCAATTTTAGTTATTTTTTGAGACATTGACGTATCATTTTTATTTTATTTTAGTTGGAACATTGATGCATTTATACAGATGTTGATTTGATTTAATATTATTATTTTGTTATTATTAATTTTCATCTACAATTCATCACAACATTAGATGATTATTAACTTAGTGATATGCATAATGGAATCATTAAATACCATGTTGAATGATATTTTTAGTTCATAATTTACATTATTACTTGGTTATTTATACCTTGTTCAGATATTGTTGATGTCCTATTATGTGGCTATAGGAATAGGTTAATGAGCTAGCCCGATAATGGACTCCAATGGTATGAGAATTAAAGGTTAATGAGAAATGGAAAAATATTTCAATAATTATTTTAGATATGATTAAATTTTAAGAGTTTGATTTTTCACTGAGTCTTTTTCTACCTTGATGTATTGATTGATGATCATTCTTTAATCTTTGTTTCTATTCTCACATTATTTTAAGCTGACTTATTATTGTATTGACTTTGACTATTGATTTAATTTATGTTTGTATTAATTTCATATATTAGCTTATGGTTGGTTTTTATCCTTGTTCTCTCTGAGTCATAATCTTGGTTTATTACTGACTAGGTCTTTGACTTCATATGGATTGGTCAGTTATTGATTTATTTTACTGTATAGTCATTAGTGGGTCACTATGCTAGTTTTAAGCCCAACTGTCTTGATTATATTCCTTGTGATTATTATTACACCACTCTTGGCTTGGAATATGATATTTATTAATTGAAAAAGGGTCATTTTTTATTAAGTCCATTAAGGGGACCTTGACTTAGTCTAATAAATTATGAGCTTTAGATGGAATTTAGTCGATGTTAAAGTTTATTTGATTGAATTTTAGGTTTGGATTTATGTCATGATGTCATGACCACCAAGACCCCACCATTGAGTAACGTATTGGATTGCTTAACATTTTTAGTGGTATTATGTGTTCAAACCAAACCTAAGTTGATGGTGCTAGTTTTGGGAGGTAGAATCCATAGAATATTGGGGATGTTTGAACTAGTCTATAGAGGTTTTTAGTGTAAGTTAAGTAGTTGTATTTTGACTAAATCTTAGTGAGAAAATGAGGATCATGTATTTAATCTATTGGATCAAAACCTTAGTCTGTTTTAGATGGAATGTAGTTCACAGTGGTTTGGAAAATCAAATAGCTTTTTATTTTTATGATGAATAAATATGAGTAAGTGTTGGAAGAAGAACTCATCTCATAGCCAACTGCATTCTAAGAAAATTAAGTTTAGTAAATTATTTATTTTTATTAGGGGTATTTGTTTAGTCGAATAAAAATGTTTTTGGAAGAATTGTATGTGTAATTTGAAGCTAATACGACTTTATGTTAAACCTATATTATGCTATGATTTCTTATAATTGATTTAGATATATTGAGTTTAGCTTGGAAAGTTTTGTGTGGTTATTTGCTTATTGGTTTTGAATAGTTGTTAGCTTAAATGTGTTGGTTTTGTTTCAAGCTTAGTTAGATATTAGGGTTTTATTTATTGAGTGTTTGTTGAGGATATTATAAATTTGTTTCTTAGTAGGGTTATTACTAGAATGTGTTTGGTTATTTTTATTTTAACCCTTAATGGGTGAACTCAGTTCCTTAGTCATTCATGTTTAGAGTTGTGGACTTATTTTTCTTCATTGTGTTGACTTATATAGTTGGCTTATATTTTATTTAGGAATGTGTTGTTTGAATAGTTAGTTTTGTCACCTATATATGGCCAAGTTTTTTTTCTCATTCCCTTAAACCCACTTATGGGTGAAATTCAATTTTGAGGTTTATAAAGTCATAGTTATTTTGAAAGTTGGGATTAACACTATGATAGATTATGTTGGTTTCACAATATAACCAATGTGTTTTAACTATTTGCCTTTGATTTTAAATTCATCAATGGAATATAGTGTTTCAATTTAAATGATTATATTGGCTTGTGATGTTCTTGAAGAATATAATTGATTGTAATCTCTTTGGATGACTATGTTGTTTGGATAGATGGTTTCACTATGATTCTTAAATTTTGGAGACAGTGGTTACTTGAGTAATCTTTGCTTGACTATGTTGAATTGGTTTTATTTTAGGTTGAGTGTATGTTTAAAAGAACTAAATTCTTATTGGATTATTGATTTTATTGCTTGGGATATTTTAATACATTCATTAATAATTTAAGATTCTTAAATTGTTAAGCTAAGGTAATTTAATATTCTAAGTATTGCATAATTTGGGCTTGATGGATTCAGTATATAATTTCATTCAATCCATGAACCTCAATTAACATTGATAGGCTTACTCAGAGCTTATTAAGTTGTTAATGACTGCATGTTTATTTTGGTTGATCATTTTTTTTAAATTAAGGTGAGATTTTGTATCTTTTTATTTTATTTTTGAAAACATAATTTTAGTATTATGGCTTGGAATCATACACATACTCATAGCCTTTCCTAATGTCCCCATCATCTAAATGTTGGGGATCAACCAACAATGATTACACTTGTGAAAGCAATAAACATGGAAATAAATCAGATAGATAAGCAACTAGAATGATAAATAGCACAGAACAAGAGATACAAGAAACCACCCTGAAAACTTGTATTAAAACTCTTTACAAAAGGAATACAATTGAAGAAACTTCTTTCTTCCACACCTCTCTCAGATGCACAAGATCTCTCACTAGATCTCTATTCCTCAAGAGCTCTCTCTCTCAAGTACAATCAATTCCAACAACCTGGATTGATACAACTCTGTACTGTCCTTCAAACATTCACAATGTTCTACTCATACTCACACAATAAGCTAAGAAGATCTTTCCTACATATAGAATTAGGAAACTTGAGCATGCACTTACAACAAACAGTTAAGCCTCTTGAACAAGGGCTCTAAAAAAAATCTTGCTAATAATAGAAATGTGAACTTAAGACTAAGACTTAAACTCATCATGCAAACACTCGCTTTTGTCCTTGGAAATAGCATTCTGGACGCACAGGTAACTGACGCCGGTTCCTATCTATTTGCCTATGACCGTCGTCAGTCGATCCTCTGCCGACGCTGGCATTCCTTCAACTACTCCTGACTGATGTCAGTCGATCCTGACCGACGCCGGTGACTGTGTAAACCCGAAACTATTTTAGTGTGCTCCTTGGTGAAGCTTTTAGGCTCCACACCTTAACAATCTCCCACTTGGAGATAAACAACTACACCAGTACCTGTACAGCAACATCTTCTAGCTCCTCCATCTTTAACTTAATCATGAAGACCAACAGAAGTTAAATGAAGATTCAACCTCTCCTTAGTAACTGGCTTGGTTAGCATATCAGCAGGATTCCTATCTGTATGGATCTTCTCCAGCTTCAACTCACCATCTTCCAATACCTGCCGTATGAAGTGGTACCTTAGCTGTATGTGCTTGGTTCGTGAATGAAAGGCTGAATACTTAGCCAAATGGATTGCACTCTGACTGTCACTATACAATCTGCAAATCTCATGCTCCCTTCTAAGCTCTTCCATGAACCGTGTCATCCATATCATCTCTTTGCTAGCTTTTGTGGCTCCAATATACTCTACTTCTGTAGTTGACAAGGCAACAACCTTCTGCAACTTAGATATCTAGCTAACCGCCGTTCCACCTACAGTAAAAATATAACCTGTGGTGCTCCTCCTGCCATCCAAATCACCTACCATATCTGAATCTACATAACCATGTAGAGAAGTATCTAAACCTCCATAGCACAAGTGTCTACTGCTAGTTCCTCTCAGATATCTAAGGATCCACTGAACTGCTTTCCAGTGTTCCTTACCTGGATTGGCCATATACTACAACTCCCACTGCTTGGGCAATATCCGGTCTAGTACACACCATTGCATACATCAAACTCCCTACTGCGGAAGAATATGGAACCTTACTCATGTACTCTACCTCATCATGTGAATTAGGACATTGTTCTTTACTCAACTTAAAATGTCCAACCAAAGGCGTGCTTACCGGTTTAGCATCCTGCATATTGAACCGTTTCAACACCTTGTCCACATAATCCTCTTGAGACAATATCAACCTGTGATTTTTCCTGTCTCTCTTAATGCTCATGCCAAGGATTTTCTTTGCTGCTTCCAAATCCTTCATAGCAAACATTTGAGCTAATTTCACCTTAAGCTCAGAGATATCCTGCATGTGTGATCTTGCAACCAGCATATCATCTACATACAACAATAGAATAATATATCTACCATTATCAAATCTCTTAAAATATACACAATGGTTAGATTGACACCTACTATAGCCATGCTCAGTCATAAACCTGTCAAATTTCAAATACCACTATCTAGGAGCTTGCTTGAGGCCATACAAGCTTTTCTTCAATCTGCACACCAACTTCTCCTTACCCTTGACCTCAAATCCTTCAGGCTATTCCATGTATATTTCCTCATCCAAATCTCCATGAAGAAACATTGTCTTAACATCTAGCTGCTCAAGATGCAAATCCTCAAAAGCAACCAAAGACAATACAACCCGTATAGAAGTCATTTTAACAACAAGAGAAAAAATCTCACCAAAATCAATACCTGGCTTTTGTGCAAATCCTTTCACTACCAATCTGGCCTTATATTTCATCTGTCCATTCTCACCTTCCTTCAACCTGTAGGTCCATCTGTTCTTCAGTGTCCTCTTACCAGCTGGCAACTCAACCAAATCCCATGTTTGGTTCTCTCTTAAGGACTCCATCTCCTCAGCCATGCCATGCTCCCACTGACTCTTGGACTCCACCTGTAATGCTTCTTTAAAACTCTTTGGTTCTCCACCATCAATTAGCAATAAATAGTATAAAGAAGGAGAATATCTAATTGGAGGCTTACTTATCCTTTCTGACCTCTTGATGGGTGTCTTAGACTCATTTTCAACACGCTGTCCACCCAAATTCTCTGACAGTGACCAACCTCGGCCACCTGTAGACCTGTTACTGGCTGACGCTGGTTCTTCCTGGCTGATGTCGGTGCCTGTTCTGCCGACATCGGTCTCTGTATGACTGACATTGGTTTCTGTACTGCCAACGTCGGTCCTTAACCTATTAATGTCGGTCTCTGTGTTTTCTTGCAAGTGATTATTTCCTTTTCCCACGAGCTCATTTTGGACCATCACTTCGCCCAATTCTCCATTGCTCTACCTAGATTGATTCAGCTTCCTCATCTGATCACTATACATCACTCTTTCATTGAAAACAACATCATGGCTCCTAATTACCTTTTTAGTTCCTAGATTCCAAAATCTAAAACCAAAATCATCTGAGCCATAGCCAATAAACGTGCACCTCATAGACTTAGCATCAAGCTTCTTTCTATTTTCCTTATCTACGTGCATAAAGGCTTCACAACCAAAAACTTTGAGATATGAGAGATCTACCTTTTTACCTATCCATGCCTCTTCTGGAATTCCACCATCCAGAGCTGTAGAGGGTCCTCTATTAATTAGGTACACTGCGGTGTCAACAGCTTCTACCCAAAACTCTAAGGGTAACCCAGCATGCAATCTCATACATCTTGCATGCTCCATGATTTTTCTATTCATCCTTTCAGAAATACCATTCTGCTAAGGTGTCCTTGGAACCATCCTTTGCCTACAGATTCCATGTGTGTAACAATACCAGTTAAACTTAAGACTTCAGAACTCACCGCCATTATCAGATCTCAAGCACTTCAATCTTCTGCCTGTTTCATTCTCAACCATAGCTTTCCAAATCTTAAAAGTCTTAAATACATCAGATTTCTTTTTAATATAGTAGATCCATACCTTTCTTGTAGCATCATCTATGAACGTAACATAGTACCGTGATCCTCCAATAGAGGCTACTTGAGCCAGTCCCCACACATCTGTGTGAACAAGCTGCAACTTATGCCTTTTCTTAGTAGACCCAGTCTTGAGAAAAATAACCCTTTTCTGTTTTCCAAATACACAATGCTCACAAAATTCTAGATCCATACTTTTCAAATCTGAAAGCATACCTTTGGACTTAAGAATTGACATCCCCTTCTCACTCATGTGGCCAAGCCTTGAGTGCCACAATTTAGCATCCACATCTGAAGTAGATAATATAGAAGGAGAAATATCAGTAACACAATTACATAAATAGAGAGTACCTACTCTCTTACCTCTGGCCATAACAAGTGCACCCTTGGTCACCTTCCAAGATTCTGATGTGAGAGTTATTGTACAACCCTCATCCCCTAGCTTTCCTGTAGAAATCAAATTTCTCTTCAAGATAGGAACATGCATCACATCTCTCAACACCCATGTGTTGCCATTCTGCATCTTTAGCTACACTTTACCTTTGCCAATAATCTTACAAGGCTCATCATCCCCTAAGTACACTATTCCAAAATCTCCATGGATATAGTCACTGAAATATTCTCTGTTAGGGGTAGCATGGAAAGATGCACCAGAATCTAATACCCAAGATTCTATATTATTATGCAAAGAAAAAATTAGAGCATCTTGTGCAATACCTGCAACCTTTGTCTCTTCCTTTCCTTCGTGCTGATTGTCCTCCTTAGGATTTGACTAGCAATCTTTGCTTATGTGCCCCAACTTTCCACAGTTCCAGCATTGTGGCCTTCTGCCATTTATGGATTTAGATCTACCTCTCCCCTTAGACTTAGATCTTGATCTCCTCTTGCTCCTTTTTTTTTCCTTCCCCTGCTCTCAAGATTTAAAGCGTTCCCAGATGTCTCTTCTGTGCTTTTCCTGTGAATTTCCTCATTCAAGATAACATTAACAACATCCTCTACTTTTAAAGTATTCAAAGCAGATGCAGTATTAGAAACTGCCATTACCAAACCATGCCAGCTTTCAGGCAAAGAACATAATATTAAAAGAGCTTTTATTTCATCATCAAATATAATATTGACTGAACTTAACTGATTAACAATTCCATGGAAATCATTCAGGTGATTAGATACAAATCCACCTTCTTGCATATGCAAATTAAATAACTGCTTCATAAGATATACCTTATTAGAAGCGGAGGGTTTTTCATACAAATTTGCTAACGTAGTCATTAACTCTACCGTTGTTTTTGCCTGTGACAAATTAGATATCACAGTGGATGCAAGACTCAGTCTTATAGACCCCAGAGCCTTTCTGTCAAGAACTTCCCATTCTTCATCCTCCATGTCCTTGGGCTTCTTTGCAATCCCACCTAATGGTAAGTAAAGATATTTCTGATACAAATAGTCCTCTATCTGCATTTTCCAACATTGATAGTTCTTGCCATTAAACTTTTCCATTCTCAATTTACTTTCTTTTGCCATTACTTCTCCCACTCAAATAGAAATCCCTGCAGAAACCCCTGTGAGCAACCTGTAATCCAAACACACTACACAGATCTGAACCACCTGTTAGTGAACTTGAGCTCTGATACCACTTGTTGGGGATCAACCAATAATGATTACACTTGTGAAAGCAATAAACGCGGAAATAAATTAGATAGATAAGCAACTAGAATGATAAATAGCATAGAACAAGAGATACAAGAAACCACCTTGAAAACTTGTATTAAAACTCTTTACAAAAGGAATACAATTGAAGAAACTTCTTTCTTCCACACCTCTCTCAGATGCACAAGATCTCTCACTAGACCTCTATTCCTCAAGAGCTCTCTCTCTCAAGTACAATCAATTCCAACAACCTGGATTGATACAACTCTGTACTGTCCTTCAAACATTCACAATGTTCTACTCATACTCACATAATAAGCTAAGAAGATCTTTCCTACATATAGAATTAGGAAACTTGAGCATGCACTTACAACAAACAGTTAAGCCTCTTGAACAAGGGCTCTAAAAACAATCTTGCTAATAATATAAACGTGAACTTAAGACTAAGACTTAAACTCATCATGCAAACACTTGCTTCTGTCCTCGGAAATAGCATTCTGGACACACAGGTAACCGACGCTGGTTCCTGTCTGTTTGCCTATGACCATCGTCGGTCGATCCTCTACCGACGTCGGCATTCCTTCAACTGCTCCTGACTGACGTCGGTCGATCCTGACCGATGCTGGTGACTGTGTAAACCCGAAACTATTTTAGTGTGCTCCTTGGTGAAGCTTTTAGGCTCCACACCTTAACACTAAATCCACCATCTCCCTGATGGATGGGGTGGTTGGGGATACCAATGGATAGTTGATAGGGATGGAAGGGTTGGATCTTGATCCCTATTCAATAGTGCTTCTTTATCACTTCAATCTTAGTGTGGTGGTATGTTGATTATTAGTACCATGATAAGTGAATAAACCTCTTTCAATGTATTCTTGCAATTTTATTACAACTATATTGATGATATATTTAGTTGATGTTAAGCATTATTTTATATCAATTATGTATTGGTTAATTATAAAGTTAAAATTTAATGTTAGCAATAGATTTTTATTAATTATGATATGGTTGAAAGGATGAATTATATATTGATGATATTATACAAGGTTGCATTTTTAAATTAGGTGTTATGATTATGAACTTATATATGGATAAGTTGAGTATCTAAGAATATAAAAATTATTGGTTTACTTCTCTTAATGATTTTATGATAATTCATTCATGTTTCAAAGTTGAATAAGTTATTTCATACAATGGTTGTGTTTATAATAGTTCCTAAAATTAATTCATTTATAATATGTTAATATGTTAGTGTTTTTCTAATTATATATATTAACATACTTCACAAGTAATTATATTCTTATCTTTTCTAATGTTGTTATGTAACTCATGATATTCATAATGCCTATGTTATAGGTCATGTGAATGGTTACTTTGTTATAGTCAGATAGACTGATTAATTTTTTCACAAAGGTGTGTTGAAATCTAAACTTAACCTAACAAGTTATAGGAATTATTTATTTTTGATGTTTATATTAAATAAAACCTAATGTGAATTCATGAAATTATGCATGATAGTAATTGGCATTATAATAGATTGGTTGTTGGGAAGTAGCTAGGATTGAACGTGTATTGGCTCAATTTCTTGAGAATTTGTTAGTTTGTTAAAATTAGAAATATTAACAAGCATGGTTGTATATTTCAAATAAATTATTATTACTTTCAGTTTCATTCACTTTGGAATGAAATTTATTACAATTAAGTATATTTTTTAATTATAAAGTAATTTTCATGATTCCTTTAGTGTAATGATATGATCATTTATTAATGTCAACTTGGTGATAAGTAGATGAGGCATAATGGAAAAAGGTCTATGCCATATCTATGAAAATTTTATAGATGCTTAGTATTATATGTATTACTAGATTAAATTAATTAGTTAGATATCCTTGGAAATGAGGCTATATGGTGAGGTGCTCACTTAGGTATAAGTAACCATAATAGGAATTAAAACTCTATTACTTATGGCATGTTAAGTTTGATTAAATCTTGTTAAGAGATATAGGATAAGAAGTTAAATTTATATTATAAATTTATGCATGTTAGTATTCTTAAACTAACTTTAGTAAGGTTGTATGGTGCCATGATCCAAATACTAGAGATTATGTTTATATAGTCTCAGTAGGTAGCACTATTTTATTTACCTCACTATATTTAGTAAACATCTTTAATTATAAATGGTATCTTGATATAATTTTTATTTATCCCATACATTATAGGTTAGTATGGATGTTAATTATGTTCATTAATATGTGTTTCTCTTACCTTGTACTAAAGCAAACATGGTGGTTGATGTTTTTATATTGAGCGTGAAAATGTTTCTCATTTGGTTAATGAATTCTCATTCTCATCTTACTAACATCTTAATGTTTAACATTGAGTTTTGTTCATAGGATTGTCTTCCCTAGTACTCTTGACTCCCTTGTAAAGTGTAGTCATGTAATTATGTTAAGGAGAAACTACTTAACCACCTGAACCTTTAACCCAAAATATAACAAGAATAAATAGATACTTAAGTAATTTTAAGGGCCTTAAAATTATCAAATTAGGAAGACATATGTTTCATATCAGTTTGTATTTTATGATTGTGTGTATGCACATTAATACACCCCAAACTATATAACATTAAAAGGTATCACTCTTCCTTATGGTATCTTTTAGGAGTGATTTAACCTTTGATAAATATAAAAAATTAGATTAATATGGTTTATATTAAAAATAAAAATATTACACATTTGAATATGATTATAACTCATGTCGTCAAGTCAAAAAAGGTTCCTTGACCACATTTGTTCTCAATTTTAAATAATAAAAAATGGGTTGTTTCACTAAGAGGAATAGTGATAAGGAAGACCAAGACACCAAATATTGAAAATAAGGTTAGTTGTTAAATATTATTGGACTCTTTTTCAACCCAAGTTAAAAGTTTCATAGTTTGGAAATCACTCTACAAGAGAGAATAACAAGGTATAGTCTAAGAGGATGATAACATTAGTACCTCACTTGAGATGGTAGAAGGTAAATCCTCATCCTATTCTTATATAGATTTTTTTCAACTAAAATCCTTAAAATTTTGGATGTATGATTATAAAATTGAATAAATTAGATCATATAATTTAGTTTTTAAAACAATCAACTTCCAAAAAAAGGTATACACAACACACCAACTCTTGGAAAAAAGCTAGTTTTGTTGTATTTTCCTTAACAACATATGGTTGGTATCAAAAGTACTTCCAAAATTAATATACATATTTCTATAAAAAAATTATAAATTTTTTAAAAAAATGCATGTTTTTTCATGTTAATATATAAAATTTATGGCCTCCAAAAGTTTGAGGAATTTTTATCATTGTGAAACCATCAATTTGCATATAGAGTTAGTTTTGTAACTAGCTCGATGCTTTTCCAAACCAACCTGATGGTTTATCAAAGACCAAAAAGTTTTTAAAACCATTAGTGCTTGTATAAAAATATCCTCTCTAGTTTCACAACTATCATGGTGGTTCTAGCGTGCAAGTAGTGGCAGTTTTATAAGCATAGGAAGTTGAAAGGACATGTAGGCATTTTGGCTTTAGAATCTAACTCTTGGGCTTATTGTTTGAGCCTAAATAATTTTATTTGGTATATATATGAACATTTATGTTTTATATAAGGTAAGGAATAATTAAACAAAATTCATTTAATGAATTCATTATGTTATTCCTTCACCAACTCATGTATGTGATTGAGTTGAACATTACATAGTTGAGATAGTTGAGTTCGGTAGTTTTTCTTGATTAAGAGAAAATTATTCCACTAAAAATTAGAAATATAATTAATAATATAATTTTGGTGTCCTTTTAATCCTAAAAGGAAAAATATTGTAAACTAAATAGGAAGGTGGAGATGAGGAAGCATAACTTCAATCTCGATAGAGTTTTCTCAAATTGAGTTTCTCTAGGGTGTGTCTTATGTTATCTCTCTTTGTTGATGTGTTTTTTTCCTTTTATTTGAATTTTTCCACTCTTTAAAACTAATATAATATATAAAAAAACTTAATATATCTTAATAATCATCGATAAAAATCATAATACTTGTTCTCAAAGGTTAAATAACTTCAACTTGGTATTGAACTTTTATACAAGAATTATAATTGTAGTCATGTATGGAGCAGTAGGATGTTTATAATGTAAATGGATGTATTAAATGGATGTTTCATGTCTAAAGTTCATGCATTCAATGGATTAAACATGTGGAGATATCATGTGAATTGTTTCATTTTATTTTTTATGATGTAGATGAAAATATATAAGATATGGGATACATCTTAAAATAACATTTTTATTGTTGTACTATGGCATAGAACTTTAGGACCTCCCCTTGTCTATAATGGATCTACATTGTTGGAGCCTAGAATGGAATATACACCTAGTTTATGAATCAATTTGTGCTCAATATAATTCATGACAATAAATAATTTAATTGTTATCAAAATATTATATGGGTATGCATTTTTTTAATAAATATGACTATTGATGAAATAAAATAACTATCTACCAACAAGAGAAAAGTAATCTAAGAATAAGTTTTAATTTTTTTTAATGTTTATAAAAATTATTTGTATGTTAAAAATTCAATGGAATGATGTTATAAATTTTTAAAGGGAAACAAAAGAACTAAATGGAATGGTATACCACCTGCATTGTAAGTAACCATTCATGTGAATATTATAATCAATACTTATGGTTTTTATAGGTCATTATTAATTGAATTGATATATAAATGAACCAAAGTCTCAAATATCAATTTAAATATTATTATTTTTGCATATTTTATAACCACTTTTAAAAAAGATTCAATGGAATTGTAGGGTTGGTTGTTTTTACAATGCAATGTCCTTAACAATTTATTGGTTTATTTTGTTTAACATTATTGTGCTTATAAAATGTAACATGGATTAATATGAATAGATGTGTATACATAAAATATTTTAAAACTTTATCAATTATTGATTTTTTATCTCTTTTAAGAATCCATCGATTCTCAACCTCTCTGAGTGCATGTCTTAAAGGGTGCATTGGGAAAGGGATGGGTAGGTATTTGGTGCTTCACAAGATTGTTTTTCCCTATATCCCCACTTAAAACTAATATATACCCCTCTTATACATTTACCTAAGATTTAAAGATCCCTTACATGCATCCCTAAATAATTAATTGCCTTAAATAGCCCTTCGATAAGACAAAATCCATTTCTAACACCTTACCAAACATAGTCAATTGGGTTGGACTAATTCTAGGAATTGAGCATGATACATGATTAAATCAGCCTAGCCAACTTAGTCCAGGACCTAACTACTCTAATTTTCTAACTAACTTGGTTGACTAGGCTGACTATGTCAGTTAAAAATCCAAAAGGTTTTAGGGTCAAATAAAAATATATATACACATCCTTCACCCCATTTATAATAGATCTAATCATTCATTTATACTTCCTTATATGTTTATCCATAATTCTACTTGAGGATTCATTTCTTATGGTTTAATACTAATTTAGAAGTGTCTTGGATGTATATAAGTCTTTTAGCCTTGAGTTGATCTGTCTTTGTGATCCTTATGAACTAGAAAAACCTCTTGCAAAGTACCATTGGCCAAGAGAGAGATTGAGATTTGATGGGTTTGTCTTCAAGGTAAGTATTCCTAACTCTTACTCCTATTTTTTTAGTAGATATATTTTCATGTATAATTTTTAATGAATGTATTATCTCTCCATGCTTAGGATTACCTCTACATTGACTTGAGTAGAGTTATTATTTACATGTTTATTATTTATGTTTATGCCCCATTTATGTTACAATCTTTGGTGAGCACTATATTAGATTTACTTTACTTTATTGTTTTGAAATACCAAGGCCTAGCTAGGGTTATTTTGTGGTGTTGCTTAACTAAATTATTTGTAACCCTCTCTATCCATGGCATACGATAAGAGATCCTTTAGTTAGGTTTAGCAGATCCATATTGGTCATGAACTCAATTATCAACATATTGCTAGAAGTATAGTTAGATAATTTGTATTCTCCAATATAGGATTTATTTATAGATTATATTTACTTTCACTTATATACATTCTAGTGAACCTGACATAAACTAAACCTTTTAAGTTTTCATCCTTCACTTTCAGTCTACTAGATTGAATCTACCAACTCAATACAATAGCTTACGTGTAGGTCTCAAGACTCAGTCAATCTCCATCTTAGTTTAGTTCTATGTGAAGGTATTTCCCTCCTATAGAAAACTTAATCAATCAAATTTCCTAAATTATTTATTCTCTATAGATCATATTTTTTGTTATTGATCTTATCGATGCAGTTAGGGCATAAACTTATAGGTTTTTCAACTGAGATAAACCTATTGATCTTGTTAAGCACTCTATGATTATATATTTTCCTTACCACACTCGATCGATCCCATAAATGTATTTATTCATCCTATTTTTCAAATTTTCTAACTTATATCTAAAATAATATATCAACCCTATCAACATAATTCTTTAAGTTATTTTTTGAGTATTCAATTAATGCAAACTCATTGAACTAGTTCAACTTTATTTTAACATATTATCTTGCAGTTTCAATCCATCATTTAGATAAAACAACTCTAAAATATAAATTTGAATTATCAATATATTTTTAAAATCAATCAAAAATCAGATCGATAAAAACAAATTTAGGTTCATTCTAATTAGCTTAGTCATTTCATTTTCAGTTAAATTACACTTCTATTTTCCTAGTTTTTAGTTCTTTCAAAATTGTCACCTTAAAGTAAACTAAGTTAACTAGATTAACCTAGTTATATAACTATTTTTCCCATGAAACCTAGTTGACTTGCTTGGCTACATTTATCTATATTATCTTGTAATAGACATAATCAACCTGATCAACTCTATTTTATACTGTTTACATACTCGATCAATCCAATTGACCTAGTATTATGTCATCTTTATGTAAAGGTAATTAACTCACATTGGTAATAATTATTTGACCTATAATTTATCTACTTGATTACTTAGAGTAGTGCACATAGTATAACTAGGAAGGTTAATTTACTAGATTAGTCACTTTATTTATTCACACATTACCAAATCATAAAATATCAAATAGGCATTCAAACACTTCTACCCAATTCTACCTACTTGGATTTAATCACTAAGGGAGAATCCAACTTGGTTTTTAGGTAATTATAAATACATGGTTGATGGTATATATTGCCAAAGCACCTAGCACTCTTATCATTGTAGGATTGTGAAGTGAGAGGGTAGGATTCAATACCAAGCCATTACCATCACCAATATAGATCCCTTTCAGTCTTAACATAACTAAAACAAGATTTATATTACCTATTTTAGTTCCTTTGGAAATCCAAATTCCATATCACATTTTAAAACATATTCTAATCTAAAACACATAATAATGTCCACTCTTTAGATTAGAATTTACATTTTATTATTGTTGCTTGTTGTTTTCCTACTATATTTTCTATTAAAAAACTTGTATTAGTCAATGTTGATAAAAGGTTTGTGATGTGTGATGTAAATAGATCAATTTAATCAACCTATTTTATTGTGTGTTTATCTTATTTTCCTAAAAAGTTTCTACTCTGTCATCTAAGTTTATAACATTTCAAAAAAAATCCTACCTATAAAACATAGTTGGATCAGTCTCTTCCAAGCTACTCTATTTGTCTTCTTATAAAACATCGTCAGCTTAGTTGACTTAGTATCTTAAATAATACTTTATTATTATTATTATTATTATTATTATTATTATTATTGAATGTAGTCAATCTATTCAACCTTATATCTAGCTGATCATGTACTTTTTGGTCGATTTAACCTTTTTTTTTGAATTCCCATCTAGTTGATCTTATCTAGTACTTGGTTAAATTTATCCAAATTTCATCCTTTTCCTCCTTCTCAAATCCCTATTTTAATCATCATGAAACCCACTATTAAAATCTTCATGGATATCCTTAATCCATTTAGATGATACATAGGTTTTTATTTTCTTCCTACCTTCATCAACCAAAAGGATACTCACTCTTTGTGCACCTTATTTCAGCCTTCATCTATGGATTTTAATATGGTTCAAATTACCCAAAATTATGACATAGATGGATCAGATTCATTTCATGCTTCTCAATACACCACCCTATACAAACTACCTTATTAGACTATAGAAGAAATCAACATAATCATAACAAACAAACCTATAGGAAATACCTTAACAAATAACTCCATAGGAAATCACTTAATAGGGAACCTTCATCCTCTCACTAACTCCAATATTCCTCATAATACCAACACTAACCTTCTCACGTAAAATCATAATAATCCAGAATACACAAATAGATCCCTCTCAAATCCTTTCCCAAATATTCTAATAAATGAATGTCATGCAAACCAAAAATACATCCCAAATGATGCACATGCAACAACAAATATTACACATGAGTAATCAACCTTCTCTTATTGTACCTCAAACTAATCAAAACTTTATCCCTGCTCCTCTTAGAGATACCAATGAAAATATCACTTCCCAACCCCTAATGCATAACTGGATGCTTCAAAATATCCAAAATAAACCTTTATGCCCCTTCATTATTTCTATTGATATTGGAAATATTTTTCCATATATTAAATATGATGGGAATAAATACCATGCTTCCTTTCTTAATGCATTTGGTAAACTCTACAAAGAATGGATTCAAACAAATACCTTTTCTACAACCAAACTCCTAGTCAAAAATTTCACATGAGATGTTCTAAAATGGTATAATCACTTAACTCAACATTTTATCTGATAATTAGAAGTTATGGTTAGTTCCTTAGTCAAATAATTTCAACAAAATGACCTTCCTAAAAATTGTCTTAGTCATTTTATCAATGCTAAACAATCACCCTCCAAATCAGCCCATGACTTCCTTCAATGATGGAAATCCTCATAAATAATATCATAACATAAATGATGATAATATATTTAAAACATTTATAATTTCATTAACACCCTCAATTAAATCTAAGGTTTGAAATTTTTCTCCAAAAAATCTAAATGATGTAATTGATCAATCTAAAAGACAAGATTTTATTATGAAATAATTTGATTTAAATCATAAGTCCATCAATGGTTCCTTCCAAAATTCCACTAATATGATTACTATAAATACTCTTCAAATAAAAATATGAGTATCCAAAGAGGATACCCCCTTGCTTCCCATACACCATTAGTAGTCCAACAAATGAAACAACTATTATCTCCCTCTAAACCTTTAACCTATAATAATGCTCCACCTTCATGGTATGATCCTAAAAATATATGCTGGTTCCATGCCAATGTGGGTTATTCTCATGAAACATATTATAGACTTATTAAATATATTACTTATTTTATGTTAGTAGATACATTTGCCCATGATAATATGATTAAAGTATGTCATCATGACCATGTTAAAGCCTCTCAAAAGAAATAGTTCACCAAACCTTATTCATCTAAACCTCAACAATATTTCTCTACTTCTAACCCATAATATTCAAATGAGGATATTTTTGCAATAAATTCCAATTATGACCAATATTATACCAATTCCTAATATGTGAATGTAGCCAAGATCAATTATAGATGCAAACCTACTCACAAAGATCCGACCACTAAACTAGAAACACCATCCATCAAAGACCAACTACTTAAAGACACCACCACTACCATACACTTTGAACCAAATGAGGAAATACTCCCACAACCAAAAACTCAATCTACTTCTCCTATTTTCACAAACAACATTATACCTGTTAAACATTATGTTGGTTCTTCCTCTTTTAAACCCATTGAAATTTCTTGAAAGAACTCAATTCAATGCCTTGTAAAAAACCCTCATGGAGTTAGTTCATAATTATCCATATCATCATAAACTCATAATGTAACAATTACAAAACATTGAAAAACCACCATCCCCTAATTTAGAACATCGTCCTAAAAACCCTTCACCTACAGAAGTACATACTATTGAAACTATTTGTAACTCTTTTAAACCATCCATAGAATTTCTTGAATGAACCCTGATTAATGATAAAATTATTTTTTTATTTGATGATCCACCCATCTATATTAAAATTTAAATTAATAATACCCTCATTCAAAAAGTCTTAATAGATGAAGGATCAAGAATTAATGTTACCTCTCTTTGGCTAATACAATAGATTGAATATACCAAATATAATCTTAGGCCAACTCATATCACATGTATAGTATTTGATAAAATAGATAAAAAACCACTTGGTTGTATTTGTATTCCACTCACTATTATACCCAAGACAATATACACTAAACTCATGTCATTTGATTTACCATTATCTTACAACATGCTCGTAGATCACCCATAGACAGGCTGTATGCAATCCATTACCTCCTAAGGTAGTCAATGTATTAAATCCATTCATAATGTAAAATTATACAAACATTATTCTGATCCTAATCCATGGAGTATATAACTACCAAACCCCAAATCTCAATATTATATTCTAACCAATCCATGCATTAACAATGCACCTCTACCTAAATTTGTTAACATAAATCTACATTTATAGGTAAATATCATTTATTCTAATGATGATGAACCTAATGAATTACATAATACTTGTAATACCACTAAATTACCTCCTTAAATTTCTAAATGGTTTCCTCCTTCTTTACTTCCACATGATTGTGCCATCCCTCTAATTGATGATTTCACTAAAATTCCTCCTCCACGTAATGCAAACTAAGTTTCTTACATAGAAGATGATTTCATAGTGAAGAGTATGGAGTGTAAAAATTATTTTAAGATAATTTAACATTGAATCCCCATAAATTTAATGATTTAGGTGAATCCACTTATGATTCTCCCTTTGAAACAAATGCATATACTATTTCTCACATGTATGATGATAATTACACCATGGCCTAATCTCAATCACATGACTTAGATGTACACCAATATCAAAAGACATTAACCAAAATACATGACTTCAACTATGATTTCTATGTGATTCACATATCAACTAATATTGAATCAAAACTTGAAGGTCTTGTATCTCCCATTAATCCTCCACTATTAGATACCCCATGGGTACTTGAAGAAATCTTAGTTATCGAACCTTATAAATTCTATACACAACCATAAATTTTAAAACCCATTTATTTCATTAATACCATCAAGGATATCCACCCCAATACAAATAAAGACTCATCTATAATACTAACACACCTATCACCAATCTGATTAACACCACTCAACCTCATACCCCTCAAATCAAACCTACATTCAACATTACCTTAGATGATAAAGCCATAAATGTACAAAAAATACATTATGAATATGATATTAATGGTAATAGAATCATTGATATTGAAGTATATGTTGAATACTATAGACCATTACCCATGCTCCCTAGTGATGAAGCTATACTTGAACTATTCCATGCTAGAGAACCTCAGCTTCCTTGACAACATCATAAACTCGGAGGATTCACATCAAAAGATCCTTATTTTGATAATTTCATTTCTAGTGTGGATCTTAAAAAAATATTTTTTATTCTTTTCCTCATTCCCCTTATCATTTCCAATAGGGAAATTTTATACTTATTGAAGAAACCATATAAATCAAATATGGTACACCAACATGTCCTAGACCTATCACTCTCTCTAAAGAACTCACTCCAATATAACATGATAAATTTAGCTTATTATTTTAAAGGTATCATAAAAAAATTTCTTGGTCATATGAAGATATGCTAGGTATTGATCCTTGCATCATCATGCATAATATCATCACTTACCCAGATGCAAAAATTGTTAGACAAAAATAATGAAGATTTCCATCTAAAATTTCTACCTTATGTCACAAAGAAATAATTGAACTTTTGGATGTTAAATTTATCAAACCCATTGACTACCTATAATGGGTATAAAATATCATCCTTGTTCATAAAACAATCACCATGGTTATTTTTATATGCATTAATTTTTTAAATATTAACATAGCATGTCCAAAAGACAACTTTCCCTTACCTTAAATAGATACCATAGTGGATTCCACTACTGGATATGAAATTTCATCACTTATGGATGGTTTCTTAGGCTATAAACAAATTCACATATCTCTTAAAGACCAACACAAAACAATATTTACTATAAAGTGGGTAACCTATTGTTACGTCAAAAATACTTTCAGTCTTAAAAATGCCATATCAACCTATCAACATACAATGACCCACATTTTCCATTATCTTATTCAAAAGATAGTGGAAAGCTATGTTGATTATCTCATTTCCAAATCTAAAAATTATACAATACGCCACATTAAACTAGCTATGATTTTTCATTGACTAATCAAATATAAAGTTAGACTTAACCCTAAATAAGTGTGTGCTTGGAGTTACATCTAGAAAAATTCTAGGGATTTTAGTCTCTCTTTAGGGCATTTATGTCAATCCAACCAAAATAAATTCTATCATAAACATGCCTATTCCTTGATCCTTTATTGACATACACACTTACCTTTAAAAATGTTGGATAATTTTATGGTTCATCCCAAAAATGGCTTATCATATATACTTTATCAATTCCCTTCTCAAAAAAGGAAATGCTCTGGAATGGATGGATTCATGCCAAAGATATTTTGATAATATGAAAGAATATTTACTCCATCCCTCTATTATTTGAACACTTTCAAATGATCATACCTTAATCTTATATACCTCCTCTACCCCCATATTAGTTGGGGTAATGCTTGCCCAACTAGATGATATTTGTAGAGAGTACATTATTTATTACATCAGTCAAGGACTCATTAATTATGAAAAAAATTATACCAAAGTAGAATGTGATTACTTTTCTATCTATTTCATAGGTGAAAAGCTTTGTCATTATATGCTTTACCAGACCACTTATGTCACTATTCACTCTGATCCAAATTTTCATTTCTTCTCTAAAGCATTTTTACCTAGAGATATGATTGGAAAATGGATGGTCCTATTGATGGAATTTGACCTTTGAATTGTTACACAGAAATATGTGAAAGGAGAAGTCATCTCTAACCAACTTGTGGTGGCACCTTTACTAGCCACAAATAACCTTTAAGATAATTTCCTTGATGACAACATTCTTTATATTGAAGGTCTTAACCAAGCTATCTCTCTCAAAGATTATTTTCATAATTTCACTATTGATTTAGAAGTAAATAGCTAAGAATATACCAATATCACTCCTAATACTATAAAAACTAAATTAGTTATCAAAGAAATACTTAAAGTTGCCATTGATTTACATGAAGACACCTGGACACTCCACTTTGATGGTGTAAAATACCTCCAAGGAGCTACGGTAGGATGTAATATAACAAATCCACATGGTAAGATTATACCTTCAGCATTTTGATTAACTTTTGATGTCATTAATAACATGGATAAATATGAAGCTCTAATATTAGGCATGAAAGTTTCACTTGACTTAGCTTTCCCATATTTACACATTTTGGGTTATTAACATCTTATTTATCATCAAGTTAATGGTGATTATAAATAAAAAAACAAAAATATAATTTCATATCATCAAATAGCTACCAAACTTGCCAAATAATTTGCTTATTTTACCATCTAACCAATTATAAGAGATAAAAATACCATAGTTGATTCACTTTATTCATCAACATTCTATTTCACCCTCATCAAGTAATTAATTATTCATAATTTCTTATCCAAATTATAAAATCACATTCTTTTATAAAACCAAATGTTTCATAAATCCATCACATCAAGGCTATCACTATTTGACAAATCCCATGGTATAAAAACATAATCTATTTTTTTGAACATCAAACTTACCCTCATTACATGGATTCTCATGAAAAGATTCAAATACATAATCAATATTTCAAATATGTCTTTCAATATAACACCCTTTACTAACATAATGCATAAGGAACCCTCTTATGTTATTTAATGCAAGCACACGAGGGAATTTTAGTGGTCATTGTAGTGGACATGTTACAACCTAAAAACACTTATGTATGGGTTAATTTTGGCCCACTCTAGAAAAAGACACTATTAATTTTATAAAAAGTGTAACCCTTGTCAAATCTATGATGATATAATCCACTCATCATCAATTGAGATCCAATCAGTGAAGTCTTATTGGCCATTCTTTATGTGTGAATTAGATCTCATTAGCTACTAAATATTTTACCAAATGGGTAAAATACATGCCTCTTGTAAATGTCACTAGAACCAATATTTAAAAATTTATCCTTAATCAAATCATATAGCATTTAGAGTTACCCATACCCTCATCTTTGATAATGGTTTAAATTTTAAAAACAAGGACATGAATTAATTATGTACTAAATTTAAAATTTCACACAAATTTTCCATACCTTACCATATTTAATGTAATGGCCAAGTAGAAGCTACTAACAAAATCCTAAATAAAAAATTACAAAAAACTTCAAGAAACTCTTATTGATTGGCACCTTCATCTATATCCCACACTTTGGGCTTATCATACTAACATGCATACTTCCATTAGGGAAACATCATTATTAACTGTATATGGTTCCAAATATGTATTACCATTATAATTTAAACTCCTGTCTTTATGAATATATCTTCATGGCATAATCCCTGATGAAGAATTATATGAAGCTCATCTTCATGCTTTATATTTTCTTGATGAACACCTTTTGGTGACTTTACAACATAACCACCAGTACAAGGCTTGCATTTATAGACAACATAACAAAAAATTCAAATTTTGAATAGTCAATGTTGGTGACTTAGTCCTCAAATTAGATTACACACATGACAAAGAAGGAAAATACACCCAAAAATGGTGGGGCCCTTACCTAGTAAAAGACATTCTTGGTCCTAGTACATATCAACTACAAACTAATTAATGCCATGATTTTAAATAACCTACCAAAACATAATTTGTGAATAAATATTTTACTTAAATATCTCCATTATTTTCATAATTCTATATATTATCCTACTAAAACTTCTTGCAGGACTTATCCAACTATCTCACCCTTTCATAAATGTATTCTATACATAAACCTTAGTCCCCTTATTTGGTCTTTTTATTTTTATTTAATACTTAAATTTAATTCATGATTTGAATTTTAATATCATGGATAGTACCCAATTTTCCTCATGAATACCTTTTTCTTTTATACATTCATTTTTCACGCTTTTTCTCTTTGATCATAAGTTTGCTCTTTTACAAAAAAAATTCATTATCTTCTTTATTTTGTGAGTTGTAGTGTAAGACCATGGATAGGAATAGGAATTACTCAAAAGTACCATTTTTACATTTTACACCTAAATGGGTTTATGTTTTATGAGTTATAGTGTGTAATACCATGGATAAGACTAGGCTCTCCTCATAAAATCTATGTATTCTTTCAAATCTTTTTGTAAACTAAGTGTTCCTTTTAGAATGTTAAGAAATGGTTAAAATTTTATGATTCCATATTTTTAACCTTGGTTTTTGTTTCTTTTCTGGATAAAACTTTCATAATAAACTATGTTAGAATGTTTCCCTACACTTGCATACATCCTTATGATAAGGAACCGTACTTACCTATCACAATATCCCTTTTGCATTGTCACATTTATTGGGATTTGAGATAACTCAAATTTTTTCATCTTATTTTACATTGACATTCCTTCATTTCATTCAATTTTATATAATATAATGTTGAATTTAATCTAGTACTTTTATTTAACATAAATAAACAAGACTCATAGACACCATGCTCTCTAAGTCCTCTTTCTTATCCTTCAAATTCAATGTCTTTAAATGATAGTCATTTTTATCACCCATGTTTGGTGCTCTAAATATGTATGGAGGAAGAATAAAAAAATACAACAAAAAAAATATAAAATATAAATCATTAACAAAAGGTAATGATCAAAAGGAAATATAAAATCAAAAAGCTAACATCACACCAAAATATGTGATTCATAACACATCTCTTACTCCTTGTTGAATCTCAAACTCCACATTTGGATTCATAATAGAGTTGGGTCCATTGGGGTATAGTAGGCTAGTAGATTGAGATAGGAGAATTCAAAACTATCTATAATGCTACTTACTTTCTCACACAAGTACCCTATCTTCATAGTAGATCGATAACTCTGTAAGGGGTCCTGAGCAATGGGGAACATGTTATGGGAAGGTAGGTGCATTTTTATTTTCATGCATATAGCCTTCATGTTATGATATTCATACTTCATTTGATAACCCAAGATTTGTGTGGTTAGGAGAAGTTCTTCAGATTCCTTAATGTTGAAAGTCCTCTTATTTTAAAAAACATAATTTTAGTGTCTTGACTTCGATAAAGATCTTCTCTACCTTAATTTTTACTACATCTCCCCCAACACTCATTTCATTCCCCCATTTACAATAAATTTTGATTCTAAATTTTTTTCCCCATTTCTATATTCCCTCTTATTCACATTTTACATGTTATCACTACTTTGTTTTGATTCTATCTATCTTTGAAACAAAACATTATTCTTGAGTGACTACGTATTATTTTCGTTATACCATTTCTTTACATTTTTATAATTTCATTGGTTTCATTTAAAAACATTTGTTTACATTCATTATCACTCCTTTTTTTAGACAATTGCATCCATTTATATATTTGTGTACTTTTTCTATTTTTGAGTGAATTTGGATTGTTGCTTCTCAATCACCAAAGTTGTTTTTACTTTATGTAGTTTTTCCATTTTTGAGTGAGTTTGGATTGTTACTTCTCACTCGTCAATGTTGTTTTAATTTTTATTTTCCATCTTTGTCTATATTATCATTCTGAAGTAAAAATTAAAACAACATGAAGTAAAAATATATGTATGAAGTAAAAATATAATTAATATTACATCCTTATATAAATAGTGTAGGCTTGAAAAAGCATTATAATATTATAAAATTATTACATGCTTAGAAAATAATCACATGCCATGAGAAGCATTGTAGGATTGTAAGAATATCACAAGCCTAGAAATACCTCTTAAGAATAGAAAAACATCACAAGCCTAGAAATGCATCATAGGCCTTGAAAATCATCATGAGCCTATAAACGATTTGTAAGCATAAAAAAGCATTGCAAGCCTAGAAATGCATCACAAGCATATAAATTCATCATGAGACTATAAAATCAGCACATGAACAGAAAAGTATGAAAGGCTTGGAAAATAATTGTAGGCCTAGATAAGCATAATAATCCAAGAAAAACATTGAAGCTTGGAAAAGCATTATGGGACAAGAAAATCATTTTAGGATTGGAAAATCATTGTGGGATTTGAAATATGTCACAATCCTATAAAATCATCTTGAGCATGTAAAAACATCAAAATCTTGGAAAAGTATCATCAATGTGAAAAAACATCACAAACTTAGAAAATCATCGCATACATAGAAAATAATCACAAGCCTAAATAATCATTATAGGCCTAGAAAGATATGGTAGGAAAAATAAAAAATTATATGCCTAAAAATAACCACAACCCTAGAAAGACATTAATTGTTTATAAAAACATTGTAGGCTGGGAAAAACATTGTAATCTATTAAAATTTCATAAATGTAAAAAAGTGCATAGATAATCACAAACATGTTATATGGATGAAATTTTTAAAAAAAATTATAAAATACAACACTTTAAGTATTTTGAATTGGACTAATATAATTACATATAGGACGTAAACTACAATGTTAAAAGTGTTTTGAATTAGACCCATAAATTTCCTAAATTGAATCCATAAATTATTGATTTATTTTTATGTTAGATCACTAATTTATTGGATTAATTTATACTTTGTAAATAACATCAAAGTCACATAGATGGAAAAATAGTGTTAATTTCAAGTGTTTATATATGAGTGTGTATGTGCACACGTATGTGTATACACACATGCACACGCATGCACATACCTGTGTGTGTGCGTACATACATGCGTGTGTGTGTGTGTGTGTGTGTGTGTGTGTGTGTGTGTGTGTGTGTGTGTGTGTGTGTGTGTGTGTGTGTGTGTGTGTGTGTGTGTGTGTGTGTGTGTGTGTGTGTGTGTGTGTGTGTGTGTGTGTGTGTGTGTGTGTGTGTGCGTGTGCGTGTGCGTGTGCGTGTGCGTGTGTGTGCGTGCGTGCGCGCGCGCGCGCACGCGTGCGTGCGTGTGTGCATGCACACATACTTGCATGCGTGTATGTGTATGTAAGCACATATAATAATTATGAAGATAAGTCTAGTTAGTGAGTTTAATATAAATTAAAATCTTCCTTCTAAAATTTTGACGAATTGATCCAAGGGCCCATAATATGTTTGGTGATCTAAATATATTTTAAAATTATAGATCATCTATTTTTTAGTGATCCAAAAAATAAACCACATTAAACCTACAAATCATTTATCTATTCATGTAGGAAATGGTTAAGGACAAAAATATATATCTATGCATGTATATAATCACATATAATACATTTTAAATATAAGTATAATTGGTGGATTTAATTAAAATTTAAAATTTCCCTCTAAATTTTTAGTGAATGTCATCTAAGGTCCCATAGAATGTTTGATAATTTTAAAATATTTTAAAAACCTATACCTTAAAATTTTAGCTATCCAAAAGATAAAACCTACTGATCTTAAAAATAATTTAGTTATTTGCATAGGACATGGTAAATGACATGATGTTTTTTGGTAAATTTATATACAGACTAACACAAAAAATATCGCCAATTGTTAGTTTGAAAAAATCAATATATCCAAATTATGAATATTCACTGCAAAAATTTTCTTGTTCAACATCTTCAATGTTATTTTTAATTCATTGAGAGAATCATATATATCTCCCCATTTTATATTTCTATCATAAACAATTGTGTTCCTCATTTTTCTTTATTTTCTTAGAAAATATGTATGCATGTTTTCAAGTTGATTTTTTTTCCTTTGAGACTAACCTTAGTGTTTTGAAATGGAACATATAGAAAATATTTCTCAAAAATAACTGACACTGTCCAATTTTTTTTTGTAGTTTTAACATGTTCATTATATGCAAAACAAATTTAACAAGAAAAATATCATGTAGAATTTATAAAAGAGAAATATAAATTTCTATGATAGGTTATTAAATTATGTTTATAAATTGATTTGATTCTTTATTCAAAAATATTAGTGGTTTTATAATTAATGTATGTTCCTCTTAACATGCAATATTTATGAATATGCATTTTCATGAAATTTTATACAATAGAATGGACATAATAATATGTGAAACTCATTATGCATACATTTATTAAGAATTAATAATTTCATTTCATGTCTTTGTATCATATAAATATCATAAAAACATAATGGTTGATGATATTTAAGTATTCTCCTAAATTTTATTTTCACTGACTTATCTATTTGATTAGTGTACGAGTTAACATAAGTAGTAGTTGTAAGTAAACTAATAATGAAATGTACATCTATATTTTATTTCCATGGTGGTAGTATTTTTTTTTTAAACTATTATTCCATCCTTTCAATAATTTTATTTACGAGAATAGTGTTGGTTGTTTTAGTGCACTTTGCATCACTTATGTGTATCCAGTTTCATTCATGTTCAGCTTATCAAGAAACATGACAAATGAAAATAAAATATAATACCTTCTATATTAAAAATAAATAAAAATATGTTTTCCATTTTAAATAGCACATGAATTATACTATTCTTCTTACTCAAGTATTCTAATATGTTTCATTGGTGTTTCTCTTACTACACTTTTTATGGTAGTGTTTCTATAATTTTAAAATATTTGGAGAAAATGAACCAATCTCACAACTTATATATTTATTTTTAAAATTATTAATTTTTTAATTATCACTATTTCCATACATATATTCATATTTTGTCTAGATTATCTAATGACTATGGGCATTGCCTTTAGTTTTAAACACATTTACAAAAAGTGTTTAACAATTTATCTTAAAAATTATTTATATATTGTAATCACCTAAAAGTGGTATTTGAGTGTTAAGAGTGCTACTTGAGATTAGATATCTATATTTTATCCATAAACCTATCCTAAAGCCTATTTTCACACTTATCCAGACTTTGTGCAGACCATAAGCATCCCTAGTCATCCCTAAAGCAGTCTTAAACCCTTATTTCTTGATCTTGGTCCTTTATGCCTAGTGTTTTGCCACTTGGAAACTAGCGCCATAATAAGGATAGTAGCACCACATGACACTAGTGTCCCAATAATGGCAAAAATGTCTTTTCCCTCTTTTTTTCACAAATGAATATCTTTTCAAATCCAAAACTTCCTAGCATCAGCCTAGACCTCTTTTATCACCCACATAAATATCATAATGGTATATAAAGATGAATTTTATCCCTCTAACCATTATATGGAAATTATATGAAAAATATACATTCAAACTCAAAACAATTTATGAATAATTAAATTTATCAATCTCTATAGTACCCTACTTATGAATACTACCATCTACAATAGTCTTAAGCTTAGATTTCCTAGATTTCTAGTCTCAAGCACATTTAAAGCACTCAAGTCCACAATCATACTAGCTTCACTTGAAATTACACTAGCACTTAGGTGGTGAAAAATGCATTGGGCTTTATCCCTCCTTAGACTATTTATATGTAGATAACTATCATAGTAGGGTGTTGAGGATGTCTAGCCTACCCCATTAATAAACACATCTTTTAGCTTGTATCAAATAGATGCCATAGCTATGTGGAGGATTAGGTTTTGCTCATAAATTTAGTTAAAATAGGCAATATATAGGGTTTTATAACCTATACATGCAATAACAAACCTTGGATATCCAAACAAAGATGCATCAAGAAGTTCAAGAGAGTCTATGCAAAGGACATTGCTTCCAATACAGGGGCACTACCACCACATTTCCAATAGTAGTGCTACTATTTAATTAGGGTTATACTATCTAGGAGGGTTTCTAAAATTAGTGTCTTATTTAAGACACTTAGACTAGCCTGTGCCTTAGTTTCAAGCCTCCAAACAATCCATCTCAGTCATTTTCTAAATAAGTTCTTAATTGCACTATTTATTACTATTTTTAGAAAGGTCAAAGTTAGTAAATTATACAACAAATCAATGGTTGTACTTATTACATATTATTACCCTGATTTAGTCTACTTAAATCTTTAACAAACATAAGATTTACATTCACTAAGTCCTAAAAATTTAAAACATATATGTACAAATAAAAAATCAATGCATTTAATCTATGTTTATAATAATGGGTGCAAGTTATTATTTCATTATTTACAAAGAAACTATCATCATCAAAATTATCAATACATGGATTGTTATCTAGATAAGTCTATTTTTAAATATCATATAATGACAATGAAATTTTGAGGGGATACCAATAACGCTCTACACTTGAAAAAGTTAAAAAAAAAATTAGAGGACCTATTTTTCATATCACAACAAAGACATTTTTTAATATATTGAAAATAGTTAGGTGATATTCCTATTCTTTTGAAAACAAAGTATTCAATACCATATTTAAGTATCCTTTCTAAGTTTAGATTTTATTTTTCATCTTTTGCCACTATTTTTCTTCCTTTTAGTTGTCATTTCCTAATGCAAACCCATGTGAAACTACCTACCTGCCTACTCTATAAATATCTTAATTTCATTAGAAAAAACAATAGTAATGTGATATGTAAATCCATTATCATTATGCATTAAATCCCACTATAAACTTCTGATTTATGACAATGTTTTGTATCTTTTTGGTCATGAGGCTCACCAAAGAAAAGAGTTGAGAATTTCATTTATTCAACAAACATTTATTGGAAAATGAAAAGAGGTTCTACCCCTCTACTAGATAAATTTAATAATATTTTCCTTCAAATCATATAAACTTTTGAACCAAAGAGTCACCAACATGATTATTTTCACTATATTTTTTTACATAATCAATTCTAGGTATGGATGGATTCTCAATATTGATATCAATAAGACTTGTAATGGAAATGTTCCTATTTCTAGTTTGATTTCACATTTTACATGTAGTACTATGTTTTTTTGCACAATTTTTGTAATTTTTTTTTTTAAACATTTGCATGACTATTTCCTAATTGATAAATGTATCAATGCTTGATGTGACATTTAAGTTCCACAACCACAATTTTTATTTCATGTAGATATTGTGGTAGTGCTCTTCCTTTTATGTCAAAATTTTAAGGTACATTTATTATTTTTCTTTCATCAATAAAAATGATAAAGAAAAATAAAATCTAATACCTTTTTAATTCACAAACCAATAAAACATGTTTTGCATTTAAAAGATCACATGCATTCTACTCTTGTTCTTACTCAAGTATCCAAGTATGCTTCATTCGTGGATCCCTTGCTACTCTTTTGATGTTGGTTTTGATGCAATTTTCAAATATTTGGAGAAAATTACCAATTCTCTTAAATTATATAGTTGTTTTCAAAATTATCAATGGTTGAATTATCATTATTTCCATACATAGATTCATCTTTTGTCCATATTATCCAATGATTATGGGTAGTGCCTTTGTTTTGAAATGCATTAAGAAAAAATAGTCAATAACTTATCTTAAAAAATATTTATCTATGCACAAATAAAAAAATCAATGTATTTAATCTATGTTTATAGTAATGGGTGCAATTTATTATTTCATTATTTCCATAGAACTTATCATCATCAAAATTATCAAGAAGTGGCTTGTTATCTAGAAAAGTCTAGTTTTAACTATCATATAGCTTTGATAATGGAAATTTGAGGGGATACCAATAATTATCTACACATGAAAAATTAAAAAATAAATTTGAAGGACCTATTTTCTATATCACAAAAAAGAAAAAATTTAATATATTGAAAATAATGATGTGATATTCATATTCTTTTGAATTAAGTGTATTCAATACTAGATTTACGTATCCTTTCCAAGTTTATATTTTATTTTCCATCTTTTTCCACAACTACTATTCCTTCTAGTTATCATTTCAGAAATATAACCCATGTGAAACTACATACCTACATACTTTGCAATGATCTTAATTTCTTTAGAGAAAAGACTAGTAATTGATATGCAAATCTATGATCATTATGCATTAACTCCATATGTAATTATAATATATGACTTTGGTTTTTATATTTTTGTTCATGAGGTTCACCAAATAAAAGAGTTAAGAATTTAATTTATTTAACAAACATTTCTTTGAAAATGCCAAGAGGTTTCTATCCCTCTACTAGAGTAACTGAAATAATATTGTCTTGAAAATCATGAAGAGGCATGTTGCATATAAAAATTTGAAACAAAGAGTAACCAATAATATCATTATCCCTATATTTTTATACATAATTAGTTCTAGGTATGGTTGGATTCTTAACATTGATATCAAGAAGACTTGCAAAGGAAATGTTCCTAATTCTAGTTTAATTGCATATTTTTCATGTAGTATAATGTCCATTTGTATAAGTATTGTAAAACTTTCACCATTACATTTGCATGATTTTTTTCTAAATGATAAATTTATTTATATTCAATGTGACATTTAAGTTCCATGACAATAATTTTATTTTCATGTAGGGATTATGGTAGTGTTCTTCCTATCATGTCAACATTTTAAGGGACATTTATTATTTTTCCTTCTATTGAAATTAAGATTTGCCATTTTAAAAATGTTTGATTTGTGAAAAATTTTAACCTAAGAGAAAACAAAATCTTTGAGTTTGGTAAGCACAAACACATATGGTAGCAAAGGATTCAAGTCAATGCAATGAGGTGATGCAATTTTTTAAAAATCTTCATCCAAAAAATATTTATAATAAGCACAACATGTGTGTGTTTCTTGTCTTATTATATTGTTATCAATCAACTGAAATATTTTTCTTTTTCTAATTCAATAAACTTATTCATATTTATCTTTAAAATTAATTTCCTGTAGATTAGACAACTATGTATTGGCATGTATTTTAATTGTTTTTGGAAACTTTGTATACAACTTTCAGATTTTGATCTTCTTTCTCCACTATTTTGAACTTCATACTTAAGGCATCAAACATTTTACTATGTGGGATTATTGTGCTATTATTTTTTTCAATATCAAAAATTTTAATTAAAAAGACATCAATGAATCCTCATTTTTTCTTATTTCCTATATAAAACATGGATTTTGTTCTAAAATATTTTTTATCTAGAATTTCATTTTTATCAACTCTAAAAAACCATTAAATGGTTTCATTAATACTTTATATTATCCAATCAAATTGTTAGCAATATGTTGACTCAAGAAATAGTTTGATCTCTCTCTCTCTCTCTCTCTCTCTCTCTCTCTCTCTCTCTCTCTCTCTCTCTCTCTCTCTCTCTCTCTCTCTCTCTCTCTCTCTCTCTCTCTCTCTCTCTCTCTCTCTCTCTCTCTCTCTCTCTCTCTCTCTCTCTCTCTTTCTCTTTCTCTCTCTCTCTCTCTCTCTCTCTCTCTCTCTCTCACACACACACACACCCCATCCATGGATCTGATTTAATATATGTATTATATATTTTAGTCATCACAATGAACTATTTTATGCTTTTATTGATGCCATCTCTTTTTCATTTAAATTTATGGTAATAGATTGAAATTAATATCATTTTTTCAATGGATTTTAGTGAATATGGCCTTACATTATATAAAACAAAAAATAATTTATATGTCATTTGTGGTTATTAGCATGTAGAGTATAATTTAACAATATATATTATTTGTGACTCTAACACTTGACTTTTCACATTAATAATAATTTATATCCATTGAAATAAAAATTCATTACTTTCAGCTCATCCTATTTTAAATGAGACATCCATATTAATAATAAATCCCTTCTAAGTTTCAATTTATGGTATGTTATTTATAGCATGTATATCAAGAGATGTTTTTTAAACAATATGATGCATTAATCTTTTCAAACAAATATGCATTAAAAATGTATTGTGTTTCATATCATCTTAAACATTGAACATCATATTCTAATTACATAAATATAAAATGTAATTGGAAAAAATCTCACCACACTCCCCATTATTATTTACATCTTTATGAATGACCATTATTTATATCCATGAAAAATTATCTCCCACCAAGACATAAGAATGCACAAGAAGTTAAAATGAGAACATTTCCATTGAATTCTTATCATTAATATTATTATTCCAAAAAATGGATCATAATCACCATAAAGTGTATTCATATCACAAAATAAAACATAATATGGAATCATATGGATTTATAAATTGAATTGGAGATAGTTATTGCCTCCTGTAATTGACTAGATCCAAACTGGTATATTGAGATATAAAGGCAACTAATCTATGTGAAAATTATCATCCCATAATCTAATTTAATTTTCATGAAAAATAATTGCTATATAAACTTTAATTCATTGAATATACATGTTTCTATATCATGGATTCTATTTAAAGTGTAAAGTATATTAAAACCTAATTCTAGTTGCAATGTTTCAAATAATGGGGGTAGCCTCTTTCCACACAATACAATAAATGGTTTAATATACCATATAAAAGTTAACAAAAATGTATCAAAACATAAATCATTATAATTATTCTTAAATACACGATCTCTAAAAATATGATTTTATACTATCATAATTTTGTAGATATCCAGATTTGGTATAAGCATTGTTTCATGATACTTATAGGAAACTTTTAATATATAGATCTCAAATTAAGAACTAAGTACTTAGTGGGAAAAAATTATTGGTATTTTGAATTTTTTTACTAATTATATTTGTTTGTATGACACCTTTATCTTATCATCCTTAGCCTTACTTGATAGATTACAGATATCTTTGGTCCTTATTTTTTTCCTTGAGTCTTTTTATAACTTGGGTCAATTTTTTCATTTACATTTATTATCAATTTTCAATATTGACTAAAAATGATAAAAGTGACCTAGGTACCTTTTTATTTTATTTTTGGCATGTTTCACTTTATGAGCATTGTTTGGGCACATTTTAAATTATTTTGACCAACTTTTGTGTGTTGGTGGGTCCTTAATTCAAAGTTAGATAATATTATATATAAAAATATACTATAAGGTATTTTGAGATAGACACTCCACATATTATGTTGAATTTATTGTGTAGAAATAGGGTTTGAACATATAGGTGAACCCACATAATTTTGAAGGTGGTACAAGGTAGAAGTAGACATTACATACAAAAGTACATTATCTTAGAAGAAAATAATAGATCAGTGTAGGTAGAGTTAGTTTTAAAAAGTACATGTCAATATTGACTATTGATACTGACCTAATCCAATAGAACCAACTAAGATAAAATAGGTAGCAACAAACCATACACATAACATTTACACAATACTGGGACATGGATTTTAGATAACTAGAATTCCAAATAGCATGAAAAATAAGCTAAGATCCTTCTTACCTCTTATTGTACATATAATATATATTTAGCATATATGCATGTCATAGTTTGGATTAGTTTCATGTATACTTGATTATATTGTGAAAATAAAAAAATAAATTATTTTTTATTAATTTTTATCATATTAAGGTAGAAAATAAAATCAGGGTAAAAGATATTGGTAAACCCAAATATTTATTAAACCATTCTTCCAAGGGTTCAAAAGTTTTGTATTAGGGTTTCAATTTTCATTTATAATTTCTATACATAAAATATTTTTCACCTTTCAACTTTTAGGTTTTGTATTTTGTGTCCTAGGGTTTCATATCTAATTTATGATTTCCATACACAAAAAAATATTTTAACCTTTAGATCTAGTCTTTTTGTGTTTGACTACTTATTCAAATTAGTACTTTCCTATATTATAATATTTTTTAAAGTCCAAATAAAGAAAACATGTAATTTTAATTAGAAACCACTAATGCCTCTCATTGTGTGGACTTATTATTATCTAATAACTCCATCTCTAATGTTAAGCATGAAATATACTAAGAGGGGGGGTGAATCAGTATATTATATATCTTTTAATTAATCTAATTTATTTTCTTTAATAACTTAATCATGCATTCAAGATATGCAATAAATTTAAACAATAATATGTACCACACGAGAGAGAGAGAGAGAGAGAGAGAGAGAGAGAGAGAGAGAGAGAGAGAGAGAGAGAGCATATTTTTATGTGAAAACCCAAAGTTGGAAAAAACATGGAGAACAATCTCAAGTATATGAATTAGCACCAACTAAAATTATAAAGTTTGCAAACACTAACTTATAAGATCACCAACCCCTTTGTCAAGCACCAACACAAAAAATATTTTTGAGCACCAACCTAAATGAGCACTAACCCCTATTGTGTATAAAACACAACTATCTCTCAATGTTTCTTACTCAATAAATGATATAACTCTACAATATCTCCTACTTTTATCTCCTCTAAAACAAATACAAACCATGCACTCTATTTCATATCAAAAATGGCTTCTTAAGCCTTTATTTATAGCTTTCCAAATGACCTTTTTCATTCACCCTTTTTGACCCTTCAATCCTCATGGGAAATGGTGCCAAACTTTCATGACCCTTCATATCCTTGCATTTGAAAAGTCACATGGTGACCCTTCATAATAAAATGCATCCTTTCCTCTTTTGTATTTATCTTGGTGACTTTTCATATTCATCAAAGTGTCCATTCATGGAAAAATGCACCATACCCTCTTTTTTCTTCACATGGTGACTCTTGGAATTCCTCAAGATGACTCTTCATGAGAAAATGTGTCTCATTACTCTTTTGTCTTTACCCCATGACTCTTTGACTTCTCCATGGGCCCTATTTTGACTTATATGTAACCAAAAATATATTCATTAATATTAAATAAATATTAACACACATTAGCCAAGATATGAATATTAAAAACATCATTAAATGCAATGGGGCCTTTATCACCAATACTAGACCTTTGACATCAATGACAATATTTCCAACATCTAATGCACATGATAATGAATGGACTAATAATTAAACATGTATGATTAATAATGCCAATTATATACAAGATGAATATAATATTTAGGGAATGGATTATGATGATTAATATTAATAGGGTTGGTCTAATAGTGAATACTATAGTGAATAATAAAATTAATGCACTAATTATTAACTAGAAGACCCTATTTATCCTACTTATTCTTTGCATTCTTCCTTTAATATACTATAATAAGGTGAGTAAAATAGTAATGGATATATTGATATTCCTAACATACCCTATGAACTAAAAGATGAATATTATCTTTCTAATACACTTCATTTATCTCTAAAATTTTCCACTACACTTCATATCATTAATACTTATAAAAGGCAAAGGCATAAACAATGCATAGAAATGGAAAAATCAAGTGATTTTTTTTCTCTTTAAATAAATGAAAAAATCAATTTAAAATCCTTATCCCTCTCTAAAAATGGCACAATAAATTAAAATACATTCTCTCTCTAGAAATCACAAAATAAGGTAAATTCCTTCTCTCTCAAAAAATGGTAAAGTAATGTTAAATTCTTTTTCTCTAGAAGTGGAAAAAGAATTTGAATTTCCTTCTCTCTCTATAAATGGAAAAATAAACATAATTTTCTTATCTCTTTAGAAATGAAAATAATATGAAATTCATTATATCTCTCTATAAATACTAAATGAAATAAACATATATAATTATTCTTTATCTTCTTTTGGAATACAATGTCAAAATATCTCTTCAAATGAATCTCCTATTGAAACAAAATGTGATGGACCTCCATGTAATGAAAATGTAATTATATACAATGATACATCTTCAAAATATGAATCTATGGAAGATAATGTTACACACAAGTATGATGACTTTTCTCAACCTATTCCTAACATAAAAAATATTACACCTAGACCTTATTAAACCATATATAATAGTTCACCTATGGTGACTTACAATAATAAGATTCAACCATTGAACTATATTCTTAAGGATATTATAATGCCTTCCAAATAGTTCATCTCGATAATGGTTTTATGTGATTTTCAATACAAAATGCATTACCTAACCTTATAAATAAAATAATATCATGCTTGGATTGATTCTAATTGTATACATGGAAAAACAATTTGGTGTAATATATTAATGCACCATTAGTCCACAACTTCCTCATGTCTAAATTTTGTATGTTTTATGGAAGTAATGATTGTTATATGCATCTCAAAGACTTCAAAACTTCTATTATAAAATATTATCATAGTCATATTTTACTAAAAAAAATTCCAAATTTTTTTATTGGAAATTCTTTTGATTACTTTTAGTCTCTACCTAATGGGTTCTTACACTCCTAACTTGAGAAAAAGAGATATTTATAATGAAATATATTAAAAATAATTGATGAAGATTTATATATGCATTATTACCTTATTTTTATCAAGGAAAATTATAACCTATTTTTTATTACATTTTACAATTCAAAACTTTTATGCAATAATTGATACATCAACCAATGGATTTGTAAAAATTGTGCATATTTTTTATGGGCCTCATCTATCCTCTCAAAGTAAAGGTGATTCATTGAAATTGTGATTAATTTCAAGATATTTTTTATAATAATCTCACACTATATGAATAATTGGAACCTAATCCAAATATAAAAAATGCATAGGAAGACATTAATCTACAATAAGAAGTTCGACACAAGGAATCTAAGCCAACTATTCCACTTCCTAAGGCAAAGATTATGATCAAATAAAGTTAACTAAAGTTACTTCATAAATGAAAATAATAAGATTATAAATAAGTACATAATCTAAATAAACTTACCATTTTCATAAAATAATAAGATTATAAACTATTTGGAATATGTCATACAATGTTTCTAGAGAAAAAACTACTATTTGATTCTTATAACATCTCCTCTCAAAATAAAGGTGATTTATTTCACTTGTGATTCATTTAAAGATATTTTTTATAATAATCTCACACTATATGAATAATTTGAACCTAATATAAATATAAAAAATTCATAGGGAGACATTAATCTAAAATAAGAAGTTCAACACAAGGAAGCTATGCCATCTATTCTACTTCCTAAGGCAAAGATTATGATCAAATAAAGCTAAGTTATGTTCCTTCATAAAGGAAAAGAATAAGATTATAAATAAGTACACAATCTAAATAAACTTACCATTTTCATAAAATAATAAGATTATAAACTATTAGGAACATGTCATACAATGTTTCTAGAGAAAAATCTACTATTTGGTTCTTATATCATCTCCTCTCAAAGTAAAGGTGATTTATTGCGCTTGTGATTCATTTCAAGATATTTATTATAATACTCTCACACTAGATGAATAATTGGAACCTAATCCAAATCTAAAAAATGCATAGGAAGACATTAATCTAAAATTAGAAGTTTGACACAAGGAAGCTAAGCCAACTATTCCACTTCCTAAGGCAAAGATTATGATCAAATAAAGTTAAGTCAAGTTCCTTCATAAATGAAAAGAATAAGATTATAAATAAGTAAACAATCTAAATAAACTTACCATTTCCATAAAATAATAAGATTATAAACTATTAGGAACATGTCATATAATGTTTCTAGAGAAAAATATACTATTGGGTTCTTATAACATCTCCCTAACACATTACATATTTTCCTCACCATAGGCCATAAAAAGAAAAAAAATTAAAATGTGAAAATATATAGGGTTATATGTTTATTCCAAGTTGCATCTTAGACCCATCCATACAACTTATGATCAGGTCATAAAATGTTTTTGGTTATTTCAAAAGTAAATTAGTAGGCATTCATTGGTATTTTGTATACCTATATGATTTTATTATTTTTGGAGGCCATACAAACTGAAAAAATTAAAATATGATGTTATGGGAGCACATAAAATGTCAAAAAATTAATGTGAAAATTTGATTTATAGTTGTGCATTAGGTTATATGGTCCTTGTGGAATCTTTTCTAGAGGTCATTTTGAAGGTGTTTGGAGGAATATTTGGGGTTTTTAATGAATTTTCTTCAAATTCCTACCTAACAACCATGTCATGCTAGAGAAATTTAAGTTATTTGGTGATAGTTCCAACACTCCACATCCTCCTCACACATGTGAGTATTATTTTGACATTTTTCATTAATTTCCCTTAAATATGGTTTAAAACACCTTCATTTTAGTTACATATTCAAAATTTGACTTTGGTAAAGTGGTTAGAATATTTTGTTAATACATTGAAAGGGTGGAGGTCTTGAGATAAAATCCCACCACCAAATTCTTTGAAATGGTGAATAGCCAAATTAGATATATGAATTTTTTTTAAAAACCTCCACTAGAGAAGTCAAGAGTTAAAAAAAAATGAGTATATATTTTATTAATAGTTATGTTTTTTCTGAGAGAGTATTTTCATAAGTGATACCAAAAATTTTCAAAGGGGAATTTTTTTTGTAAAGGGTGGTTTATATCTTTTAAGTGGTGAGAATTATTGAAAGAGGGGCTATAAACTTTTATAAAGGATTTTAATTCCTTGTAAAATGATCCTTCAAATGAAGGGAATTATATTATTATTTTGACACACACCTTCCATATCAATTATCAAAGATGGGGGGTGATGTCCGACCTATAAGAGTTCAAACTCTCTCATAGACAAAAAAAACATTGTTATCACTCCTTATTACCTTCATTTATTTGAGGTCACCTTTTATTATTGTTTTACCCTATCAGCCTACATTATCATCACACTTTACAAACTCACAAGATGCATTTTTGGTAGAGTCTGACATCCCATTTTGTGAGTGTGCATCATCTTTTTTTGCCACTTATTGTACTCATGGATGCATTTTCTATGCTAACTAACATCCATTCTAGGGGCTCAATTATCTTCTTATTTGGCTATTTTTAACCATTGATTTTTCCATGTCTCTGGTATGGATTCCCATATGTTTGAACCCCTTAGATTTTCCAACTACACCACATGGAAAAATAAAATTCAAATGCACTTATAAATAAAAGTATTATATAGAGTTGTCCCTATTGACTTTATGAAATTTACAAATGAGGATAATATTATGTTGTTCACATTATTTTAAAATGAGGCACTTTTTTTATTCACCTCCATATTTCAAATAGATTGCATTCTCACATTGTACATGGCCATGTCACCTAAGGAGGCCCATTACGTTATTTAGGAATTATTTTAAGAGATCACTTCACCTTCCATTATTTTTCTTCCTTTTATTCCCTCTTATAGTGAGGATTTTATTAGTGACATTTTTGATGTTTCTCCACCATCTTCTCCCATTTGTGAGGGTTTAATTCTTTATGATGATATACATGAGACATATTTAGCACCTAATCCTCCTTATGTTTATTCTATTCTTACTTCATTTATTAGTGAGGACTCATTTCTTGATGATTAGACACTTGTACCAACTTTTCCTATTACTCATGTTGTATATTTGTTTATTGGTAGTCACTTGAATGAGGGATTTACACCTCCACCACATACTAATGCACATTCTAATTCTATGATTTTTGCTCTTATTCTTTATTCTAGTTTGATTATTGATAGTACCATTCCAGACCCTAAGAAACCTATTGATCCAATGGCCTTTTTCCTAATACTACAATAAGGAAACAAGAAATTAATGAAGTAGAATTCCTTTTTATACTCCCTGATTCATGAAAAATATTCCATCATATGCTATCTACAGAAGAAACTAGTTATTATATAGAATCAAACTGATATATTAGACACTCATGCCCCTTTTCATAGTCCATCATGTTACATTGAATCTAGTACACATCTTCTTGATGCACTTTTACAATGTGATGTACTAGATCTTGAGAAACCCATTTATTTTTCTCCTCTTGTTACATTTAATACTTTTGGGCCTACTATTATTTCAAACTCTACACATCCCAATCTAGTTATAACTCTATATATTACTACTTATTTTGATAATCATACCACTATTTTTGGCTCTCTCATGCTTCATTTCATTGGTCGCACTACTTGACTTGTGGGCATTGATAAGCATCTATAGGGTATATCTACCTCTATACATCCTCTTCCATGGATTGATAGGTATGGTATTGGTTATGACACATATGTTTCTTTGGGATATTTTGATATATTTTCATTATTTTATCAATCCACTTCTCATGAGTATAGTTATCTACATATGAGATCTTCTGCAGCTTCACTTAGGCCTGAGAAAACTAAGATTATATTGGTCAGACATGATCCACCTGACACTTTTTTAGATGTTACCTCACATTCTTATATTGTATAATTTTCACCCATTCATATTTAATCATATTAATCCACCACTAATATTCATTTGTGTTGGATTTATGATCATTATTGGCAACATAAAAAATATTATTTGAGAGGATTCTGCAAGAGAGGTTCCTATAACACTTAGCTTTTTCAACTGCACATTGTTCCTCCTAATTTTTAATGTTGCTTGGTTATAGATATAATTTTTTGGAAAATGTGTTTTTTAAAATTATAAATCTATAATTTCATAGCTTTCATGTACTCCAATTGACTACATTATGGACTTTCTTATGTCGCACGGTGATATTTTTGTTGTATAGAACCTTTATTTGTACTCACATTAAGAGTCATGGAGTTTTTTATTCATATGTATATGCTCCATCTTGAACACTTTACTCTTTATTTTTTGAATATCTCAACACAATAAGGGACATATTATTAATATATTTGTATATGCTCTCCTTCATATTTGTTATGGAGCTTGATCTCCTTATAAAGAGTAGCTAGTTTGGTGAATCCCAATGTCATCATTTTAGTGTTTTGTAGTGGGATTGGTCCAATCATATAATTTTTTGAGTCACTACACATAATTTATAATTATTGGGGTGATTCATATACTAATTCACATGTTTTTCTCCTTCCTAGTCCTTGGTGCACCACATTTTCCTTTTCATGTAGTTGATTGAGTGTATTTTTATTTGATGGGATTCATCCCATCAAATGCACTCACTACAAAATTGTGTTACACTTTTGATTCATGTGTATTGGGATGCCTTAAAGAATAATTTATTTTCTCCACTTTCACTATGGTTTATACTAGTTTTGGGTACCTTACGGGGATACATTTCATCTCTTGTGACTCTTTTTATTCACTTTTGTCATTAGTGTTTTTAATGAGTTGAAAGAGTTAACAAAAGTATTCAACCAAGATCTATCTAAGAGAAAATTACTACATCCATGAAAGCTTTAGCATTACACACAAATAATAAACCAACTATTCTATTATGTTCTATATCAAATATTTTACAATAGAGATGTACAAATAGGAATAAGATAGGAGAATACTAACCATCTGATCCATGTGGGACTAATTTCCCCAATATATGTGGAAGTAAGGAATAAACCCATCATCTTCATGAATGTAGGATAAACATATCCAATGAAACAACATCTGAGTAATCTAAATAGTAGGAAGTAAATATCATACATGAACACCCCCTTGGGTTCAATAAAAGATGTAGTGTGAAGCCACATGTCCCTATAGATGACAATCCATCTTGCCAATGTATATGGATATAAACACTTTGTAACCACCAAGTGAAAGTAAGAATGGCATTGAATATGAGGATCACTGAATATGAACACTACACTCTAGAATACTAGGTAGACTGATAAACTTGAGGAAGCATTTCTTGAACACCATCCAATAATACAGTGAGAAATGAGCACAAAGACTAGTATGGCTGCCATAATGGTGTCACTATTGGGGATACAACACTATTATATTTATAATAATCATAAATAAGGCCATGGAGACAAGTTAAAAATCCTCATATGGTTTCTATAAAACAAAGTTCCTAAATAATATACCCATGTACAAATGAGGAATCTATAAAACACTCAAACAAGTGTAAAATATACATGTTGACCAAATTTGACCCCAAGTCAAAATTGGTTACCCCCTCTGAGTTAAAATGTCATAAGGTTTTCAAATTTTTATCATGGTGTTTTCATGGTCTCAAGTGGTCTTAAATAATCTCCTATGGTCATATATGTCTGTGTCTAATCTTGTTTAAGTTTTAGTCTTATGTTCACTTGTCTAATCCTATGGGTTAAGTACAAGGTATTAAAATAGTCAAACATGGTCAAAGGTTTAGTTTGGTATAAAGTCATTTTAAAAGGTTATTGTTGTGTCTTTAATGTCATATTATCATGAATTAACCTTTGTTTGATTCTCAATTGTAAAATAACACATTTTTTCCACCTTTTGGTCCATTTGGAAGAGTTGGACGTAAAAATTCAAGGATAAAACATTTCAATAAGATTCAAAATGTCCCTATTTTCTAAAACAAGTCAAAGAAAGTTCAATAATAGTTAGAGTCTAATAGCATCCATAGTTTAATGCCTAATCTTCGTAAAAGGACACTTTTCAAACACTTGTACACCCTTGCAAGATCAATTTTTAAAATCAAATGGTTTGGAAGTAATGCTTGGGATCCCTCAAAAAAAATTAAAGCTATAGAATAAGTTTCAATTTGAATTAACACTTTAGACAACCTTTCTCCTCCATCACTACCTTTAAAAGCTCAGGAAGGAAATATGAATTGAATGGTATGACCAGGAGAGACAGAGTTATGATCTAAAACTTTAAAAAATATTAGGGGTCTTATTAAAAGTGAAATCATTGGAACTGGTTTTCATATTGAGTGCTTATTTTTTTTAACAATTTCTAAGAGTGACAACAGGTCACTATGGCCTATCCATCCAAGATGTGTTTTTTCTTACACCTATTTATCTAGTTTAGAAATCTATGGAGAATAATGGTTTTGAGGGTGATTTGTAGAGGTCATGGAGATCCTTTTCATGGTAGTTTGATCAATTTACTCATCTCCATGAGGTTATTTCACATGGAATAATAATGTATTGATGTATAGGCTATTTTATTGAACTCTATTACAAGTCTCTATTTTGTCTTCATGGAGGTCACTCTAAGAGGTTTATAATGCCTCATTATTCATGTAAGTCCTCTCAGTTTCATGTATTCAATTTTTTTTTGTCTAAGATGTGTTCTGGTCCATATTCTTCAAGTATGATTGCTTTTGGGAACACGGTTTATGTTTAAAAGGTCTAATACAAGTTTGATTGTAAAAATGGGATCAAGTATCAGAGGTATACCATGGTGTAAGTTTTTGAATCCATATTGTACCATTGGAATCATGAGAGAATCAAGATAAAATCCCAAATGCATACTTTCCAATGAAGATCACATGTGTTTCCTTCATATAAAATTGTACAGACTATAAGAGTAATTTGAGGATGCTCAAATCCATGAGGTAAATATAATACATATATTCATGCCTTATTATAATATTGATCACCATATTGTCATCATCAAGATGATTGAAATTGACTAGAGGCTCTAATTTTCTTCACACATACCTCATGCATTAGTGGACTATATGCATTCCATATAGATCATTCAAATAAGTTGAGAGTGGAATAATACCTTATTATAATTGTAGACACTAGAAAACTACACACATGATCCTAGTTGTCATAATACCTTTGGTTTCTCTTGAACCTCTGTCAACTACACCTATAAGTTTGACTAACCTACCTAGCCTAACATACTTACCTAATCCAGAGTCAAGTTAGTCATTTGTCTGGATTAACTCACCTTTTTACCCATTTTAACCTATCCTTTTCCTAAGTCTTAGACTAGAAATGATCAAGGTGAATGGTGATAGTCACCCTAACCAGTGATAGTCAGGTTAGATAGCCTCAACTCAGCATGCAGTCTACATGCAAATCACCACCTTGCTTATCTAAATATGGTAGTCTAAATCTGGTTGTAAGCCCTTTGCATAGATGACTTATATTTAGATACCTTATTCAAGTCTAGTTTGGACAACCACTTCCACGTCTCGCTTATGACTATAAGAGAGAGAGGCATACAAGGTCAAACCATCTACAATTGTTATCAAGAGCTCTTTGTATCAATATTTTCCTTTTATAGGTTAATTAAGTCAACTTGCTTTATCAAGTGATATTAGCCATCACATAGGGAGCCTACTTGCCATCAACCCTTCGATAAGCTCTCAAGTACTGTTAGATTGTTGAAATCAACCCAAATTATACCAACTACCAAATCCACATAAACCACCCACTAACTAATTTTTGGTAAGATAAGTATTCATTTTCTTATATTCTTTTATTAGGTTCTCATTCCAAGCCTAAGCCATATCCTGGAATCCACTTTCCAAATCTAATCAATTAACAAACTCAAACCCTAGTTTCACTTCCAAATTCACTTATAGATAATCAATGATGGTTACCTAACTAGTGATCCTCACCTAACTAGTGATGGTCACCTGATCAGTGATGGTTACCCTTGATTGGTGACAGTCACCTATGGCACCAAAAATTAGTAAGCTAGTTTGACCCCCTATACCCAACCAAATTCACTTTTCTATGTCCCTATTTGTTCATAGGCCCCTTTCTAATTTTTTGAGCCATAACTTAACCTATTAGCACTAGTAATAATTAGTTTATCACCAATTACATCATTTATAGTCTCTTTTCTGAATAAGATTTTCTTGTATTCATTTTCAATAATCTTATGTTATTGATGCAAATATCTTCTTTCCAATTTTATCAACTTGATTGTTTAAAATAGGTGGATTTACATCCCTTAAATAATCTCTCAATTTCAATGACTAGCTCCCACTAGGCAATCCACCCAACTTTCTGTCTAACAAATAAGTTTGCTTTAGTGATTTCTTATTTATAGGTCATCCTCCCAAGCCAAAGAGGATCTCTCCCAATATTTTGATTCAATGTGCACACAAATAAATAAGTATTATTACCACAAGCCATATTGATTTTCTTTTCTCTCTTTCTTTATAACTTAAGTGAAAATTTACATGAAACATTATGGCACACCTAGTGGGAATTAGAATCTTTACTCATGTTTCCTCTGCATCTATATGATTGTCTCTATCTATGCTCATAATTGAAAGTAAAATTTATTTTGGGCTTAAAATCAACTACATCCATTGCTCACTTTTAACATTAGTTCACTTTGAACTAAATCACAATAATATTATCATAACACCACTCTTGTTGCACACACTAGCTAAACCACTTTCATCAATCAAACATCAAAACAATTTGAGACAAGGCCTAACTAGGATATCATCACCTAACATTCACCTTAGCCATTCCCCACAATCCTAATTAGATGTCATTACTAAGGGGAGAAATAACTCATCTCTCTATTTGAGTATGAACTCTAAATATCAATATATATTAACTAAGCACCTGACACTCTTATCACTATGGAACTATGAAGTAAGGGGGTATACCCCACTACCAAGCCATGTATTAATCCCAATACATATTCTTTTGAACACCTAAACAACCTAAAACCAACTATAGACTACTTCTATAGTACCTGATCTACAAGATGACTTATATCACACATTCTCATAAACTAAGGCATAAGCCAAAAATGATATTAAAACTAACCTCTAAGCTTAATGTACTTCATAGTGTGTGTCTAGATTGCCTTGATCATTTTCTTGTCTTCTTCTTGTTTGAGTGGTGATTTTATTCTTTTTTTCTCTCCCTTTTTTTTGTATGGTTCTCACTCATCAGCAGTGACAAGACCTAATGGAACAAAACCCATCACTTCGATCAACCTCTTCTACCTCCTCATCTATGGAATGCATCTCAAAGGTAGAATATTCACCTCATTTGTTAGGAAACCCTAATTTTCCTTGAGTATTTCCCTAAGGAGACATGGATTTTACCACCTTCCTAGACAATAATCTTGTGTCCCTTCAGCACTACCTTAACACCTCCCCTCACCATATCCCAGTCTCAGTTCCACCTCAGGATCCTCCTTATGGCATGCCATCCCATCTTATGAAGGGTATCCCTATTGCCATGGTCACTACCCAAACTTTGACCACCTAAGCATCTTTATCTACTAACCCTTTTGATGTAATGAATAAGAACCAACTTATCCAACCAACCATTACCCTTACATCTTCCACCCCTAATAATGACTCTTATACCATGGGTACAACCCAACCATTTACCCATCATACCCCACTTATAGCTAGAACACCCACCACTGACATTACCAACCTCTCTTATATCAAACCTAACCCATCAGTTAATACCCCTTTACCAAGTTTTGGGGTATCTAGCCCTTCTACCTCACCACCCATTAGCATAAAGGTCACTACCTCCCCTCTTGTCACCAACCTAACTACCACCCATTCCTAATCAACATGGACTTCTTAGCAGTTACCCATTATACCCAATCTAGGATACATCCTTAACCCATAAGGGTTTGTACCCACTACACAACCACCATCATCCACCTACCCTACCCAGCCTCTAATAACCAAATTTTAATATGTGGTAGCCTCTCAACCACTAGCAACTACCCCTATGTTGCCCAACCTCAACCACAATATCAGCCTTACAATCCTTTTGGTGCACCACCTCAAATCAGCCTAATGAAAATGCTCATGGACAAGATGACCAACCTTGAGTCATCTATTTCAGGAGCTCATAACATCCTATCCTATGATCAAACTTGTAACAAACCTATTTATCTTTTTGTCCCCATTAGGCCTTACCCTCCTCAATGGTAGCTTTTGAAAATTACCAAATTTTAAAGCAAGGAGCACCCCCAATAGCACCTTGTGGATTTTAGGAATGCATGCTACATGATTAATTATGATGATTCCTTCCTCCTCCAAACCTTCCCCAAGTATATATTTGGTCCATCACTTGACTAGTATAGTGGCCTTACCAAGTATTCCATCTTTTCTTTCACCCAAATAACACAAGTCTTCTTGGACCACTTTTCCATTAACCTTTCCAAGAAGGTATCTATCACAAACCTCTATTCTATCAGGCAATTTGATGATGATTCCATTACATATTTTGTCACTCATTGGAGAAGCTTGATTAATCATATTTCATTTTCGCTACCTCAACTTGAACTTATAGAATTTTTTTCTTAATCTTGCACCAAACATATATCTTCTACACTGCATGTCTAGAGCTTCAAAAACTTTGATGAGGCTTTTAATATTGCACGTAAGCTAGAAAAATAGGCCATAGATGAGGGTAAATTGAATTTATGAAACAAGAACTCTACCTTCAAGACCAATGAAACCTCTTCTTCTAAACCAAGAAACCAAGCCAATACTAGAACCAAGATCAAGAGAACTACAAATGTCATCATTCTTAAAACTACCCCTCCACCCATTATCAATCAAAAACATTATCCCATTACCTCCAATCAAAATGCAAGGAACCCAAACCAAAATAACTAAAAATAATTCACTCCACTTAGAGAATATTATACCTCAATTTTGGTGAAGCTACTAAAAGATAACCTTATACAAATTCCACCTATCAAGCCTCCCCAACAATTTGAATCTTCTCATCTAGTACCTACTTGGTACAATGAGAATGACCTCTATGTTTTTCATTGGGTAATTGGACACTATCTTAGTCGATGTAATACTTTTAAGAATGTTTTCCATAGTTTTATTGACAAAGGGGAACTCATGTTGGATAATCTTAATGCCCCTAAAAATGAAGCCCTTAACATCTTCAAGAAACCTTTTCCTAACCATTCCCCTATCAAAACTAAGGACACATAGGCCGATTGCTCTCATAATTCCCACATAGTCAACATGGTTCATGATACACCTATCCAGGATGACTTGATCAATCAATCCACCCATTCTTCCCCCTTGGGTCACTTGAAAAAGGTAATAGAGTCACTTTAGCCTCCCTTGGATAGCCAAACCAAATAGGTTCCTTTCTCCCTATTTACCCTCATATAAGTCTTGGAATCATCACATACTACCTCAACTAGCACATTTGGATAAATCAACATTCCTAATTTTCCACCTATATTGACTACCGAACAAACTACCACACCTATGGACATCATCCTTAGAAGAGAATTAGTTCCACTAACACCTCTAATAGAGGAGATATCTATCCCAATGCTACCTCCCTCACCTTAATAAATCAACTAACTTACCAAACATCTTACCCAACCTATAAATCTATTAGTTACATTCACTACCCACAAATCAGGACTAGTACACAAACCTGTTTCCACATTAGTGCATAAATTATAATTTTCCTTAAAAATAGACATGGATCAAACCAATTTATAATAATAATTAGGGATTACCTCCATTAACACACTTAAACATCCTAACATGCCTCTAACCTGTTGTCCCCAATAAAATATCACTCATTTTTAGGACAACATATGAACTATTTTGGCCCTGCAAGACCAAAATTGTCTATTCCCTTCTCAAAAATTTGTTCTGAGCTTTAAAATTCCTCATTATTCAAGATTTTTCAGATTTATATAGACTCTGCAGGCTTAAATCTATGGACTCTTTCAAGGCTCGAGAGACCTAGAGAAATCTACGGACTCTGCAGGCTTGAATCTACGGACTCTACAGGCTTAAATCTATGGACTCTTTCAAGTCTCGAGAGACCTAGAGAAATCTATGGATTCTACAGGCTTGAATCTATAGACTTAGTTCTATGGACTTATTTCTAAGGACTTAGTTATACAGACTTTGTAGATTGATTTCTATGGACTCTACAAGAAAGAACCAAGCTCTCAACGTTTCAGTTTAAAAGGTTCAAAGTGGATGGTTCAAAGGAGTACCCTAAAGCCTGAAAGACAAAATACCCTTATGGAGGGCAATGAGAAAAATTGGTTCAAAGGAGTACCCAAAAGGAAAAACCTAGAGAGCAGAAGCTTCCAAGTGTCAACATCCACAGTTTCTTCCTCGTGTCTCGTTATAACTATGTGGAAGCTGACAAGTGTCAACATCCACAACTTCTTCCTTTTGTGTCATAAGGACTATGGTGGGTCTTAGGTGAGTGGCTAAACTCAAGTAGAATGCACCATGTGTCATCATCCACATGAGTCCAAATGAGTCCCAATGTTTTTATATTGTTTCTAAAAGCTCAGTGGAGCACGACAAGTGTCTACATCCACATTTTGAGTTTCTTATAAGCTGCAAAGCTTCTTTCAATAAGCTCCTCTCAAAGTTTTGTGAAAGATGACAAGTGGAAAATATGAAAGGTTTTAATATGTTCTTCTAAGAGTAGTGGAATGTGCCATGTGTCCCTTGCAAAGCTCGATAGAGGCCGACACATGTCAAACTCTGAAAGTTCCTTCCTTTTGTTTCATTATTTGAGTAAGGACCATGGTGGGCCCCAGGTAAGTTGTTAAAGTGTAGCAGAAGCTGCCAAGTCTCATCTATCGAGACTTAGTTTCTAATAAGTTACAAAATAGTATAAGACACCACGTGTCCAATTCTAGATCAGCAGAGCACAACAAGTGTTTGCATCTACATGGATCCAAAAGAGTCCCAAATGTTTCTACAGTGTTTCCAGGAGCTTGGAAGAAGCCACCACATGTCATCTTCCATAGGAGTCTCAAAAGGGGTATAGAGCCTATATAAGTTAAGTAGATGCTACCACGTGTCCTTGCCTATTTCATAATAGAACGTGCCATGTGTCACTTGTTAAGATCAATGAAAAGCGGTCAAATCAAGTGAGAAAGACACGAAGGAATTGCTAAGGAGGATTACGGGCCCATAGTCACCAAATTTAGGGTAACCAAGTAGCTGGTGGATTTCAAATGATGATAGAACTGAAGACATCAAATTTGTGGCAATGAAATAACTGTTGATCCTTATAGGCTTAAGCACAGACCCTGTAAACAAATTCAGCGATAGGCCAAAGAGATAGCCCAAGGGCTCAGATCACACAAATAAGGATGAAATAAAGATAAGAAATGGGGAATGATGGAAAAAGATCAGAAATATCCATGCATGAGATATGCTTTTAAAAGGTGAAGTAGTCCACTAGGTAGAGTAGAGTAAACAGTTGTGCACACATCAAGAAACACATCAGGTAGCCCATATTAAAAACTAATGCTCGATTCTAGCATAGCCCATGGATAGATTTTAAAATGAATTAAAGGAATTGAATGCATCTTAGGCCATTTTTGTGAAAGAAAGTTCCCAAGTTTTTCTTGGAGAACTATATATTGGACTCTCTCTTATTGTTTTTGGGATCTCTCTCTATGATCATAAACAAAACTCTGCCCAAATTGAAAGACATTATTGACACTTTGAGCTCAGATTATTGATCATATTTCATTATTTGAATAATAAAAAAAGTGACTTTTTAGACTTTGTGCTAGAATAGCTTGGTTGTTGGGTAAATTCTTCTTATGTCTATTTCCTTAATACATTTTTTGTCCATTTAATTGAATAAGTAGAATTAGTGAAAATAATTAGAAAGTTGTCTTGAAGCCAATTGTGGAGAGAATTTGTGCCCCCATAATTGCCTTTAGTGTGTTTTCTTTCTATTCCTATGTAAAATATATTGGGATGACTTTGTGCCTCATTGTCCTTCGTATCTCACTATTGGGCAGTTGAAGTGGAGACTTTGTGCTACATCTCAGTCTACTGGTTACTACGCCTTTGGTTACCAATTACTTGTCACTATCTAAAATAATTCTTGATGTTTCATGCAAGATCACTTCTAAAAGAAGAGAAGTGCCTTCAACATTTCCACTAGGATTTTCTCCTCAGTTTATTAACATCATCTCTAAAAAAAGAGAGATGGATGGTTTATCCTACCCCTGATTGTTATTTTTTACTTATATGTATAGTATATAGCTCCCATATATTTATAAGGAACCTCCCCTTGATGAGAGGAGAGATTTTTCCCATTTTGATGTAGTAAACCTACACATTTGGCTGACCAATTTCCCTATCTTGTGGTTGAAGAGATCTATTTTACTCATCAGTTGGTAACAAAATATTAACCCAATAATTTTTGGTGACTCTGCTAGGGACACAATAATTTTGTGCAATTTGAAGCCTCAAGCTTCAGATTAAAACATCACCTGTGTCTTACCCATTATCATTATAGTCTTATCCATTTATGCCAACTAGGATAGAACACACAGTTTGAAGCATCAAGCTTCAAGATGAAGTAGGGCCATTTCTTTCCCATTTTTATTTTACAATCTGGTAGATCCACGGTATACGCGAAGCCAAAGGGCTAAAGGTATTTTTGACCCTATATTCAAGTTGGTATAGCAAATTAATTTTGATCTATTCCCTTCACCATCCCACCTCCAATGAACTAGGAGCTTTCCTCCTACTAAATTCAAGTCTCCATTACTAGGTAAAGCCTCCATTTTTGCTATTAATAAAGCTTTTTCAATACTTACCCCTCTAAGATTTTTTATTCCACCTTTCCATAGTCATACAATGGTAGTTCAAGGTCCTTGGGGTAACTCTTTTATCCCACTCAATTTAACTCCACCTCTACATGAGCTACCACATAGTTTAAGGAAAAATTTCCCCAAGTTTTATGGTGATGGGAAGGTTCATCCTGATGAACATATTGCAGCCTTCAGCATAGCCTATGGCATAATAAGTGTGGAGTATGAGGATGTAGCAGTTACGCTATTTATAGAAACTTTATAAGGTGTTGCTATAGACTGGTTCTATTATCTATAGGCCTAGAATGTGACTAACTAAAACACTCTCAAAGCCAAATTTGAAGCTAGATTCAAGCTTGCAGAAGATGTGCATGCCCTGTTGACTCAACTCACACAAATGAAGGATCCTCATGAACCAATGAGGGATTTCATATCCAAGTTCAACAAATTGAGGAACAAGATTCCTGTAATTGCTCGACCAACACTTGAAAACCTCAAATGTTTCTTCATCAACTCTCAGCTGCCTAAAGTGAGTTTTCTACTGAGACATGCTGGCCAAATAGACCTTGCTGCAGCTCAGGACTTGGCTACTGAGGTAGAATATGACCTTATCTTGGCAGGAAAGATAAGGAGAGATCTTAACAAAAGTAAATCCTCTTCATCTTCTAAATATCCATCTATAAGTACCACTGATCTAGTGGTGTAGAAGCTGGAAAATGAGTTGCTAGCTCTCAAGAAGCAAATGGTGCAAGGGATATCCTCATCTCCTTCATACAAAGATATGCCAAGGAGAACATTCCCTAATCAATCATACCAAGGCAATGCTACAAGGAATCAAGGATAGCCAAATCATCTTCCATCCCCATAGGGGAAACTTACCATTGAATCACCTCTAACCAATTCAGTAGTGGGATATCTTGAAACAAAATCTGGTTTCTCTTTGCAGCCTAAATTAAACTAAGAAAATGATGCTAATCTCTTCACTGAGGAAGAAGAAGAATTAGCTGGAGACTCCAACATTGGTTTCCTAAATTAGTAGGATGAACCCAGAGATAAAGGTGAAGTAGTTGATGGATCATATGTTGTATTCACCCAGTCTAAGAACTAGTCAGCCCAACAAGCTAATAAAGAGAAGACAGAGGACCAACCTCAACCATCAATTTCAATTGCTAAGCATGGAACCACTCTGCCTTTCCAGCTAAAGGACCTGGTGATTGCAGGAAAGGTAAGTACATCAAACATCTCTGCACCTTCAACTTCAATTCTATAGACTAGTACCACCCCTCCTAAAAACTAGAAAGATGAACTCCCTTTCTCTATTCTTAGTCCATTTCAGTCATTTGACATAATCAACCATGTCAAGAAGACCAAAATTCAAATGTCTGAATTTGAATTCTTGCAATCCAATCCTGAGTAGTTGGATAGGTTAGTTCAATGTATGAAGAATAAAGCCATCCCTGTAAGACAAGATGTTAAAAAGGTAACTCATGATCCCTTAAGGAACATGTCCATCCCAAATAATCTTGTCATTACTCCTCCAGCTACCTTGGGAAAATAGAGCCTTTCTATATTTCCCTATTGATAAATGGTCACAAACTAAGCAATTACATCATAGACTTAGGTTCATCTGACAACGTCATGCCTACCAAGGTGGTTGTCCAGAATCTCTTGGACTCACACTGATCAAAACCTTTGGGAGATGTTTCTCCATAGAGAAAAAATAAGTACCTCTACTAGGACAAATCATGGATGATAAATTTGCATTTACAACATTCCCAGACAAAAGAATCAAGATGATAATCTTGGTGATCGATGTTTCAGCCTCATACAACATTATTTTAGGGCAAAATTTTAGCAAGGATGTTGGTGGAGAATTGAGCATGGACCTGTCTAAAAAAATTATCCTTATCAAAGGCATCATGCAGAGGCTACTTCTTGAAAAGAAATCAAAATATGTTGTCACTCAGACATCAGCCCCTGAAGCTCAAATTCTATTTAAATCTTCAGGCATGGGTAATTACTTATTAACCACAGAGGATATTTATGTTTTAGTAGATGAAAGTCCTATAGGTGATGATTCAAGAATTGACTCAGATGAGACATCAGAAGAATTGGTAGGGTGCAGTATAGATGAAAAAAAATTCCCCCTTCCAAGTAAGGATAAATCTAAGGAAAGATCAAATTTTGATGATATTTAGATCCTAGAATTGATGGTAGCAATTCTTCTACAAGCTTAAGGACTAGTATTGTGTTGATATCTCCTAAAGGAGATATTTTTCCTCCTTCATACAAGTTTCAGTTTAGCAATACCAACAACACAACTGAGTACAAATCTCTATTGCTTGGATTGAAGGCTGATCGAGATAAAGGCATCAAACTCCTTCATGCCAAAGGAAATGCTGAACTAGTGGTTTGTCAGGTAAGGAACCTATATCAAACCAAAAATGAGAGATTATGCCACTATCGCAATCTAGTCTAGGTTCAAATTGAAAGCTTTGATGCTTTCAGCATCTCTACCATACCTAGGGAATTCAATGACCGAGCTGATGCACTAGCTATTTCAGCAACTCTCTTAGTTCCTCACCTAAACTTCAAAGGAAATAGGTACACTATCGAATTAGTATTTCAACCAAGTGTGCCTGATAATGCCAATCATTGGCAAGTGTTCAATGGTGACAACCAAATCATCACCTTTCTAGAACAAAAAGATAGCTTCGAATAGCTTCACTTCAAAGGCAGTAAGCTCTAGAAACTTGATTCAGCTCCTGAAATGAATTCAAACGTAGATGAAGAATTCTTGTAGTTAAAAGGGAATAAAATTCCCAAAGGATTGGTTTCTCTTGAGAAACTATTTGAAAAGCATGAGAGGTTCATCAAACAGTAGCAAATGGATTTAAACTCATCCTAGGGGTTTGATCAGATAAATTTAAGTACCAAGGAAAATCCCAAGATGGTGAACATTGGGAAGTGTTGTACTCCAAAGGAGAAACTCAAATTTACTGGCCTGCTTCACCATTACATGGATGTTTTTGCGTACTCTTATGATGATTTGAAGTCACTCAGGCTTGAGGAAATTCACCATGAAATTTATCTCAAGGATGATTTGGTGCCTTACAAGTAGAAATCCTAGTAGTATAATCCAAATATATCAAGTACTATTCTATCTGAGATACAAAAAATATTAAATGCTAGGATAGTTTTCCCAATTCATCATTCCACATGGATTTCCAACATAGTCCCTATGAGGAAGAAGAATGGCAAAATTCGCATCTATGTGGATTTTGAGAATTTGATCAATCATCTTTAAAAGATAACTATCCTTTTCCCATAATGGATCAAGTACTTCAGATAGTGACTGACTCAGATATGTTATTAATTCTAGATGGCTTTTCAGGATATAATCAAGTTGAAGTTGGTGATGTAGACCAGTAGAAGACTACCTTCACCACACCTTGGGGCACCTTTGCTTATTGAAGAATGTCATTTGGCTTGATAAATGTTGGTGCCACTTTATATAGAGTAATAGACCTCACTTTCAAAGATGAAATGGGTAAGTTCATTGTGGTATACCTTGATGACTTGACCATCTTTTCCAAGCATCACTCTGAATATGTGTGTTATTTGCAATAAGTGCTGGAACGCTGCTACCAAAATGGCATTTATCTTAACCCCAAGAAGTCTATTTTTGGAGTGATAGAAGGGAATCTTCTCATACACATTATATCCTAAGAAGGAATAAATATTGACTTAGAGAGAGTCAAATCCATTCAAGAGCTTACTCTACCCACAAGTAAGATTGTAGTTCATTATTTCTTTGAAAAGGTGAACTTTTTATGAAGATTCATTCTTAAGTTTGCTGATAAGACTTGTCATTTTGTAGATATGATGAAAGGAAAGGCCACTTTTAGCTGGACTGAAGAAGGCAAATTGGCATTCTAGGATATCAAGACAGCCATTGCACACACCCCAATTCTAGTTTGTATAGATTATACCAAGGATTTCACAATATACAATTATGCTTCTGAGCACACACTTTCAGTGATTTTGGTTCAACAGAATGAATAAGTTGTGGAATCTCTCATATCCTTCATGAGCTATCCTCTTAAATCTCATGAGCTAAAGTATTCAAACATGGATAATCATGCCTATGTGGTGGTCAAAGTAGTAAAGCATTTTCACTTTTACATTCTAAATTCTCACACTACTGCCCAGGTTCCTGATACCACAGTTAAATCCATATTAACTCAGTAGGATTTTGGAACCAAAAGGGGGAATTGGATTGCAAAAATCTAAGAGTTTGATCTAGTTATCAAACTAATGAAGCTGGTGTGGAGAAGGGGCCTTTGTCAATTGATTGCTGACAATAGACCCAAAGAAGTAGGGCATGAAGAAAAAGAAGTGAAAGACACGCCAACAGTTCTCTTTGTCTCCACCACGAATGAGTGGTATTCAAGTATTGCTCATTTTCTTACTTACATTGAGTTTCCTACCCACTTGTCTCATAAAGAAAGGAGAACTATTAAATTGAAAGTTATCAATTTTGTCCTCTGGGACAATGGCCTATACAAGAGGAGCCTTGATGGAGTGTTCCTTTGATGCATGGATAAAGTGCAGAAGAACAAACTTCTAGAATCCTTCCACAATATGGCCTATGGAGGACATTTTTATACACCTATAATTATCCACAAGATTCTACAAGTTAGGAATTATTGGCCTACCCTATTTCAAGATGCATATAAATGGGTGCGTAAATGTGAACTGTGCCAATAGTTCGTGGGAAGACCCAAATTGGTTGCATTGCCTCTCAAGCTAGTAGTAATAGAAGAGGCATTTTAGCAATGGGGAATTGATTTCATAGGTGTTGTAAACCCATCTTCAAGCATTAGACATGATTATGTCCTCACAGCCATAGATTACTTCACCAAGTGGGTGGAAGCTATTCTAGCCAAGCATGCCACTTCAGAAGTAGTATGCAATTTCCTTAAGGAGAACATCATTTCTAGGTTTGGGATCCCAGTCTAGATCATGATCAATAATTTAGCCTATTTCTCTTCACATGATATTACTCAGTTCTACTTTTATTATGGGATTACTCTCTCCCACTCTTTTGATTATTTTACACAAGGGAATGGCCAAGCAGAATCGAGTAATAAAAACTTGGTGACCATCATCAAGAAGCTGGTAGATGACAACCAATGAACCTAGCATAAAGCATTGTTTTATGCTTTATGGATAGACAAAATTACACCCAAAAGTGTGATATGTATGTCACCTTTCCAAATTTTGTATGGTCTCAATGCAGAGATACCAATCACCCTAGAATTACTAGCATTGAAATTGGCAAAGGCGATCGAAGATTAGACATATGAAAGCTCCATCAACAAGAGGATCATGTGCTTAACTGAGTTGAATGAGAAGTTAACTATGGTGGTGGACCAAATTGCTATGCATCAAATTCTGGTGAAGAAGCTATTTGACCAAAAAGCAAAAGCCCATAATTTTTAGATTGGTGATCAAGTTCTGTTATGGGATAAGAAAAGAGAACCAAAGGGAATGCATGGGAAATTTGATTCCCTATGGAGAGGCCCATTTACTATTCATCAACTTAATGGTGAAAATAGTTTCTTGCTAAAATATTAAGATGGTATGCCCTTTTCATTGCCTCATAGTGGGCAACATCTAAAGCACTTCAATCTATGAAGTATCAGATAAGATTAGCTTGTACATATGTATATTTGTAGTCTTTAGTTCTATTTTTGTGATTTTCATTTTCATTTTTGGAGCCTTTATTTTTTGGGTAGCATGACTCTATAGCCCAATGGCATACTTGAAGGCACTAGAAATTCTAGTTTCTACTCCCCTCAGTTGTTTCAAGTTTCAACTAAAGGAAGTTCCCCAACTGGAGCCAGCTGTTGTCCCCCAAAAAATGTCACTTATTTTTAGGACAACATATGAACTATTTTGGCCCTGCAAGACCAAAATTGTCTCTTCCCTTCTCAAAAATTTGTTCTGAGCTTTCAAATTCCTCATTATTCAAGCTTTTTCAGATTTCTACGGACTATGTAAGCTTAAATCTATGGACTCTTTCAAGGCTCGAGAGACCTAGATAAATCTATAGACTCTGCAGGATTGAATCTATGGACTCTGTAGGCTTAAATCTACAGACTCTTTCAAGGCTCGAGAGACCTAGAGAAATATACAGACTCTACAAGATTGAATCTATGGACTCTACAGGATTGAATTTATGGACTCAGTTCTACTGACTTATTTCTATGGACTCAGTTCTATGGACTTCACAAGTTGATTTCTATGGACTCTATAGGAAAGAAACAAGCTCTCAATGCTTCAGTTCAAAAGGTTCAAAGTGGATGGTTCAAAAGGAGTACCCTAAATCCTGAAAGGCAAAATGGCAGAGGGTAGTGAGAAAAAGTGGTTCAAAGGAGTGCCCAAAAGGAAAAAGCCTGAGAGCAGAAGCTGCCAAGTGTCAACATCTATAGTTTCTTCTTCATATCCCATTATAACTCTATAGAAGCTGACAAGTGTCAACATTTGTAGCTTCTTCCCTTTGTGTCATAAGGACTGTGGTGGGTCTTGGGTGAATGGCTAAAATCGAGTGGAATGTGCCATGTGTCATCATCTGTGTCAGTCCAAATGAGTCCCAATGTTTCTATATTGTTTTTAAAAGCTTAATAGAGTGTGATAAGTGTCTGCATCCACATTTCAAGTTTATTATAAGTTGTAAAAATTCTTTCAATAAGCTTCTCTTAGAGTTATATAAAATATGACAAGTGGAAACTATGGAAGTTTTAAATATGTTCTTCTAAGAGCAGTGGAATGTGCCACGTGTCCCTTGCAAAGCTCAGCAGAGGCCGACATGTGTCAAACTCTGCAAGTTCCTTCCTTTTCTTTCATTATTTGAGTAAGGATCATGGTGGGCCCTGAGTAAGTTACTAAAGTGTAGCAGATGCTACCAAGTGTCATCTATTGGGACTTAATTTCTAATAAGTTAAAAAATAGTAGAAGATGCCATGTGTCCCATTCTATCTCAATAGAGCATGACAAGTGTTTGCGTCTACGTGGATCCAAAAAAGTCCCAAATGTTTCTACAGTGTTTCTAGGATCTTGACAAAAGCCACCACATGTCATCTTTCACAGGACTCTCAAAAGGGGTCTAAAGCCTTTATATGTTATATGGATGCTACCACATGTCCTCACCTATTTCACAGTAGAATACACCATGTGTCACTTGTTAAGATTAAAAAAAAGTGGCCAAAGCAAGTGGGAAAGACATGCATGAGTTGCTAAGGAGGATGATGGGCCTGTATCCATAAAATTCAAGGCAACCAAGTAGTCAGTGGCTTTCAAATGATGACAGACCCAAAGAATCAAATTTTTGGCAATGAAATAATTGTTGATCCTTACAGGCTTAAGCACAGACCCTATAAACAAATTTAGTGACCAACTAAAGATATAGCTTGAGGGCACATATCACATAGATAAATATGAAATATAGCTAGGAAAGGGGGAATGATGGAAAAAGATCATAAATATCCATGCATGAGATATGTTTCTAGAAGGTGAAGCAGTCCACCAAGTGGACATCAGAGAGCATGAACGTTCAATGGTGTAGCCTATTTTTCTGCATTGAGTGGAGTGAACAGCTATGCACACATCAGGGAACACATCAGGTGGCCCATATTAAAAACTAATGCTTGATTCTAGCATAGCCCATGGATAGAATTTAAAATGCATTGAAGGTATTGAATGCATCATAGGCCCATTTTGTGAAATAAAGCACCCAAGTCTTTCTTGGAGCACTATATATTAGACTCTCTCTTATTGTTTTGGGGATCTCTCTTTATGATTAGAAACAAAAATATGGCCAAATTGAAAGACATTATTGAGACATTGAGCTTAGATTGTTGATCATATTTCGTTATTTGAATAAGAAAACAAGTGACTTTTTAGACTTTGTGCTAGAATAGCTTGGTTGTTTGGGAAATTGTTCTTATGTCTATTTCCTTAATACATTTTTTGTCCATTTAATTAAATAAGCAAAATTAGTGAAAATAATCAGAAAGGTGTCCTAAAACCAACTATGGAGAGACTTTGTGCCCCCACAATTACCTTTAGTGTGTTTTCTTTCTATTCTTGTGTAAAATATATTGGGATGACTTTGTGCCCTCATTGTCCTTCGTATCTCACTATTTGGAAATTGAAGTGGAGACTTTGTGCTACATCTTAGTCTACTAGTTACTACACCTTTGGTTACCAATTACTTGTCACTATCTGAAAGAATTCCTACTATTTCCTACAAGATCACTTCTGAAAAAAGAGGAGTGTCTTCAGCATTTTCACCAGGATTTTCTCCTTAGTTTATTAACATCATCTCTAAAAAAAGAGAGATGGATGGTTTATCCTACCCCTAACTATTATTTTTTACTTATATATATAGTATATAGCTCCTGTATATTTATAGGGAACATCCCCTTGATGAGAGGAGAGATTTGTCCCCTTTTGATGTAGTAAACTTGCACATCTGGCTAACCAATCTCCCTATGTTGTGGTTGAAGAGATCTATTTTTCTCATCAGTTAGCTGGTGACAAAATATTTACCAAACATAACCAACCAATCCATTATCTCTCCATCACCTCTTAAACCAATACAAACCTATAATAACCCCCCAACTTCTTAGTCAACCAAAGTAGCCACCACCTCACCAACCAAACCTTTAAAAATGCTTGGTGAATTCCCTACTTGGATTTTGGTTTACCCATCCTTGAAAATAGACTTAACTTCACCCAAGCCTATACCTAAGAATTGACCCACACCAACCAAGAGGATGAAAGCATCTAAAAGACACATGACTAAAACTCTACCTCCCTCTACCTTTCCCTCTATCTTAGGACCTCACCGTTCCACTTTGATTTAAAATCAAACCCCTTTTAACATATATTTCCCACTATCATTGATTACAATAACACATTTATTAGCCAATGCACTGGTCATTCCTATATAATAACTAGTCAGACCACCAAATTCATCTGCCCCAACTACCAACATACCCAAACCAAAACCATCAACTAGAAATATCTCCTTACCCAAACTATCTTTCACTACACCTATTGTCACCAACACACCCATCTTATCAACCAAGACCATAATCCCTAAACCTTTCTTACCTCTAGAAAAATCATATATGACCATATTTCAAAGATTAGTGTAGACCTCCTACCTCACATTACCTCCTATCAGACCTTTTGATCCTCTTGGTGTGAAGTTAACCTAGTACAATGAAAATCAAATCTACTCCTATCATAAGACACCTAGGCATGACACAGAGAATTATAAATCCCTCTAGGCCATTATCCACCAACTCTATGATGAGGATGATCTTTTGGTAGATGACTTTGCACTAATTTCTCTACCATTAAAACCAACAATTGGCCACTAACACATTCTTATTCCCCCACTCTCACCTTAGAGTGATGGAAAATCTACCCAGCCCCCCATCACACCTTCCCCCTCTATCCATACCATTAATGTGGTTACATAATCACAAAAAAAAGATAAAGGGAAGGCCAAAGTTTCTAGTCCATGGACATACCAATCAACTAACCCTAAACCAAACCTAATCCCATCCTCCACGCTTATAACTAAGCCTAAAGTTACTATCTTGGGCACATCAAAGGCTAACCCCTTTGAATCCATCAGGAGAGTCATCCTTAAACAACACTAGACCCCCACTAAAATGAGCCTCACTTTGTTAGAATAATGTGTGTGTAAGGTTACCTAGGTAGTATATTTTACTTATGGTAATTAATTTATTACCTAGGGTATATATTAGCTACCTAGGTAATTGAGGTTTTTTTACTATTGAGATTTCTCAACAATATATGTTTGTATGTAATAATTGAAAACTAATTATAATCAGTTTTCTCTTTTTACACGCCTACGAAAAATAGGTTATTTTCATTTAAAAAACTATTTGAATTATTTATTATAGTAATCTGATAGATTACTTAATGAGAAATACAAAGAAAATTTATGACATTCATCTATTATTTTGGTATGAATGAGTAAACATATTTATTCATTCTTTGAAACTATTCTTGTAGTTTTTTATTATGGGATCTTTCACTTGGATTGATCTTTTGGGTCATGCATATCTCCTACTCATTTATTAATAGTATCAGAGAGTGGAGTTGTAGTTAAAGATCCTCATACCTGCATTTTTTTTTATCAATTTCAATTTTAGCATAGGCTAAAATATTAGTTTATTATTGTTGTTTCTCTGTCACAATTTGGCTTCTTTCTCAAGCTTTTTCCTAGAAATTGTGTCATTTTATGATTATTTAAGGACATTAAAATTTCCAAAATTCAAAAACAAACTCACTATCAAGGGAAATTTCATGAGGAATTTAACAAAGTTTGATTTTTTTGATTATGACCTGGTCATATAGCTCATTTGGGCAAAAACCACTAGATTGTCTTTGTGTAGCAGAATAGGTACCCGTATGGTTTTCGTATGGTTTTTTCTCTTCAATTCATTTGATGGAAAATATGGAACCTATTATATAAAGATGACTCAACTATATTTCATGTGGATGTAGGACATACACCCAAAAAGGACATATAACATTTTTAGCCCATTCAATAGGGAAAATACAATCTACCTGCAATCTACCATATAGCCATATGGTTTTCTTTAATTGGGAAGTCGTACATTGCTCATTTTTGAAATACAAAACTTAGAGACATTAGAAAACATTTCAAACTCTCCTATGTAGTATAAAAATTCAAAACTATAGTAGGCTGCATAGTGTTTTGGGAAGAGTGTACAAAGCCCATCTTGAAGTCATTTTACAAGAAATTTTTTGCAATTTTTTTGTCAAATATTCATGGAATTCTCCTTAGAATTCCCCACACCACCATAACTTGCTACAAATATTTATAATTAAGACTATTTTTTAGATCCTTCCTCACATGTGTGGGTCAATTTGTGGCTTTTTTTAATTAATTTTTGCTTTTGAAGAGGTTTAAAATCAAGTTTTTGGTTAAAATATTCACAAAGTAGACTTTGACTTAGTGGCTAAGTTACTTTTGTTAATAAATTGGTAGGGTGGAGGTCCTGGGGTCAAATCCCTATATTTTTTAACTTTCAATTAGCCATTTTAAAAAAAAATAAAATAATACCTTTGAATTTTTTTAAGGGTAGAAATTTCATCGGAAAATGTTAAATTGTAATGGGAGGGGTTTGATTTTTTTAAAATAAAATTGTATAAGGAATGTCTACATCATTTTTATCAATGTCATATTCATCTTTGAGAATGGATTATTGATTATTTGAACCTAACAAATCCATAAATTATCATGTTTTGAAGCCAAAAATACAACTTCTTTAGTCAAAAGGTTTATAGAGGTTTTTTGATGACAACACATGTGTGACATTCACCACTAAAAAGGACAAGTGCACATATGGTTACAAGAAAGATGAGGCACTTGGATTGATTAGCCTCAACATTTTAGATAGTCTTTAATTCCATATTTTAAATGCCAAAACACCTAAATAAGTATGGGATAAGTTTACAAAACTATTTAATAAGGTAAATGAATTTAAAATGTTGTAATTAGATGCAAAATTGAGTGTTTTATCTCCATCAGATTTCCCTTCTATAGATGAATTTATGATAAAATTAAAGTTTATTAGATAATAGTTGAAAGCTAGTGAGAAGGATAAAAATGATAAGGAGTGCATCTTCATGATTTTGTCAAAATTGAAAGGTCCATATAGTGTATTTTCCTCTACTTTTATACCATGATGGATACATTAGGTGATGAATTCAAATGGCTTTCCTTTTAAGTTTTTTATGAAAGACTAACTAGAAAGAAAACAAAATTGATGTCCCTAGATGTTTTACCTAGTCTTAGTCATGCCTTAGTATATAATAACTCAAAAGGAAATCCCTCACCTAAATCAAAGTAGAAGCCACTATCTTTCAATAAATATGTAGACATCACTTCATGGTCTTCTTAGTCTTCTAAGAACAAAAAGGTTTTTAAGCAAAAGAAGAAAATTTTTGGTCCTTGAAGTTTTTATGGTGGTCCTAATCATGATGAAAGTATATGTTTTAAGAAGATGGCAGCATTAGAGGAAATATTGAAATAACACAAGATTTGTGTACCTTATGCATCTTCTACTCCATCCACAAAGAAAGGAAAAGCACTCTCAGCCAAGGCTATATCTTCATCACATGATTAGTGGATTTTTTACTCAAGTTCCTCTCAGCATCTCACACATTCTTAGGATCTCTTGTCTTCTATTATAGATTGTTGTACATCACATATTGTCATGGGGAACTCTTCATAAATTGACATTTTGGGATCAGGTATTGTTAGAAAAAAAGGTGGTTATTTTAATGATGTTTTAATTGTACCTTAAATATATTTTAATATTCTATTTATGTATCAAATATGTCATTTTGGTAATAGGAAAATTATGGAGTTCACTCCACATGATGTTTTAATAAGAGAATGTAATGATCCTAGTGAGATAGTTGTTATAGGTATAGCAGATCATTCTACAAGGGTTTACACTTTTGATAAGGTTGAATCTTCTTCTAGGACTTCTAGTTCTTCACTTGTAGCACATGGGGATAGTCATATCAAATTGTGGCATGAAAGGCTAGGGCAACTAAGTTTTGGTTATATTAAAAAAATGAGTACGAAAAGTCTTGTAAATGACCTTCCTAAGGTCTCATGTATTGATGGAATATGTTCTAGATGTCTAGTTGGAAAACAACACTAGCATCCATTTCCATTTGGTAAGGCCACACATGTTCATGCACCCTTAGAGTTGGGTCATAGTGATTTGATATCTTTTACAACTCATTATTTTTTTGGGGAAAAATATGTACTCACATTCATTGATGACTTCAATCGTAAAACTTGGGTATATTTTTTTATGTTGAAAATTGAAGTATTTGAGACCTTCAAGGATTTTAAAGCCTTTTTTTTTAAATAATCATCTCTTCCTCTCAATAATATATGCACAGACAATGGGGGGAATATGACAGTAATGCTTTTTTAAATTTCTATAGTGAGCATGGCATTCAGCATTAGTTCACTATACCATACACTCCCCAACAAAATGGTGTAGCAGAGAGGAAGAATCAAACATTGAAAGAGATGGAAAATTGCATGATTTATTCTAAAAATTTGGGTTCACAATATTGGGTTAAAGTAATAAATTATGCAAACTACATTCAAAATAGCGTGCCTCACAAAGCTATGAATAATATGACACCTGAAGAAGCTTGGTCTAGAATCAAAAATGATATTTTAGATTTTTGTGTCTTTAAAAATGGGCATGCCATTTGTTCTCGATGATAAATGGAAAGCATTAGAGAAGAAATTCCAACCACTTATTTTTATTGGTTATTATGAAGATTTAAAAGCTTACCACCTTTTTGATCCTATCTCACATGATGTATTATTTTGATGGGATGTAAGTGTTGATGAACTACCCACTCCATAGGATTCTACATCTTGTACTTCTTTTTCTCTTCCTCCTTCCTCTTCTATAGATGATAGTGAGTATTTGCCTTCTATTGATCATGTTGTGCACCTATTCAACCACCATAGCCATCTACTTCATCATCCATGCCCAAATGGGCATAGAGCACTCTACAAGTTCCTAAGATCTTGTTTGACCATAGACTGGTCCCAAAATTTGAGTTAGCTTGATTATTTTGCCTTGAAACATGAGTTTATAGTTGAAAGCCCTTTACAAGCCTAGATATCTTAGGTTCAGTTTCATCTATCATTTGTTATCTTGGTGCCAAATATTAATCCCATGTGCTTCATGGAAATTTATGTCTTATTTGGATACAAATATTTTTGTCTATTTACCTTAGTCCTCATTCAAGCTTAACCTGGTGATTGATGTGTTGACATTTTTTATCACCTACTTTTTGTGTTAGATACCTATCCATTTGACCATTTATCTAAGCTACATTTGTGCATTTAGTCTGTCAACTCCCATTTATATATTTGCATTTTTATTGTATCCATTTACATTATCTCCATCTTTCTCTACCCTTTGTCAAACCAATATCCATCTCATTTTCCCTTCATTGGTTCCCAATTTGAGGGGGAAACATTCTCATATCAAACTAGGGCATGCTAGGGGCATTTATCCAAGTTTTTATTCTATATTTTTGTCTCAAGGATCAATTATTTTGACCGTTCCACAAAAAGAGGCAAATGTAGATGCCATAATTTGGTACCCTTTCCCTATTATACTATCTTTTAGGCTATCACTTTAATAATTAAATGTAGACGCTAGATATTTGTACTATAGCTTGAAAACCTAAAATACATTGAGTGTAAAATCCTATAGCCCTAAAATAGGCTAAGTATGAAATGTGGTTGAAACCTCCAAAAATCTATATTTTGCATCTTAACTCCTATAGGTCTAAAACCACTCTCAAACACCTTGAAAGTATATATATAAAATATAACTTAAAGTATAAGAAACTAAATGTCCATAATTAAATGTTAATTTATACTTAAATAATTTAAATGTTTATTTTATGTATATACCCCCTATTTACCCATGGTAATTAACTCTATTAATTACTATATACCATCCCTAACCACCCAAAATATTTTAAACAACCAAAAATTCTAAAAATAAAACCTATCCAACCTCTCAACAACCCTTCCAACAACTTACTCTTATTAAATACCCATGCAAACAACTTATTGTTACATTCACTTAGTTTGTAATGTAGTTTAAAATATCTTAAGCTAAATTTTAACTAAATTGGGCTGATCAAAATTTATCCTTTATGATTGATGTCAATTCTCCCAGATCGACATCCATCTATATATACATAACAAGCCTCCATGGCTTAGGACTACAATTTTATACCCTAAAACACTGACAAAAATTCTTCAAGAGACTCATAGGTGATTATTAGACCCCTTGCTGGTGAATTACTACCTAAATATAGACAAAATAATGCACAATATCAACCTCATGCCAAGGTTATTTTCAAGGCAAGTATTACACTTTAACTCATTCATATTTCAAATCTACAGTCTTCTACGTCTATCTATCACTATTTTACATTTAGTTTTAATTATTTTATTAATAATATAAGTCATTATTATATTATATTTTTAAAGTTTAGAATTTTACACAAAATTGACATTGATCCATCTTAATCGACGTCGATCTTATAGGATCATCATTAATCCCTGCTAAATTTTCAAAATAATTTTGAAATTTATTTTCATAACATTCTCAATCCTTAAAGTTTGAATAATCTGTATTCTATTTTCTAAATCTCTCTCCTAATTTGTTGATATCCATTACTAAAACTTAACAAATCATTTATACATTTTTTCCTTGAATAATCCATTTATCTTATCTTTTAATCATAGATAGTCTACATTTATTTAATATTTATTAAGTTATATTTTGGTATTATTTATACCTGCATCTATTAGCTTGTATATTTTATTTGGTATCTTCAATAATTCATAATCATTTATCTTTATCAAATTATCTTTTACATCATTTATATCTTTTAATATTTATCTTTTAATCTTTATTATCTTTCTTAATTGAAAATAGTGGGCTGACATCCATATGAGTAAACATTCTACTTCTCAGGTTTGGTTTGTAACTAGGTAGCCCACTCATCTTCTTATTTTATTAATCCATTTTTGTGATTTATTATGATTTACAAGTCATTTCTCCCTAGTCAAAGATGAGTTCCCACAAATCCTTATCTACAGTGTGCAACCAACAATCCATATCTCTAGGTAATCTTAAAAACCTTACTTATAATTTATTTTTAGTAGCTAATTAGTCCACATTTAAAAATCATAAAAATACTAAAATAATATTATATGTTGATGATTTGTTGATTTTTGGTGATCTAAATAGTTTAATTCATAAATATAAAGATAAACTAAGTCAAATGTTTGAAATGACTGATTTAGACATTCTACATCATTTTTTAGGAATGGTTATATTCCAAGATAAAAAATTAATTGTTGTATCACAATCTCAGTATGCACATAACCTTATTATTAAATATAACATGTTTGATTGTAAATCCTCTTCTACTCTTATTAAAGTTGGTATTAAACTTGATCCTAGACCTACATGTGAAAAATCCAACCCTACTTTGTATAGACAGCTTATTGAAAGTTTGATTTATCTAACTATTACTAGGCCAGATATTTCATATGTTGTTAGTGTTGCTTCTAGATTTATGTAGGATCCATGTTTGGATCAATGGAAATTAGCTAAACAAATTCTTCATTCTCTCAAAGGAATATTATTCTATTGATAATGCTAATTTATATGGTGATTGTGATGTTGATCATGCTAGTGATACTTTAGATCACAAATCTACTTCTAGATATGTGTTTAAGTTTGGTGTAAGTGATATCACTTGGAGTATCAAGAAACAACCTATTGTCTCTCTTTCTTCTACAAAATTTGAGTACATAAGTGTTATAGAAGCTTCTAAATAATCCATGTGACTATGAAGGTTGTTGGGAGAACTTCATTTGGATGTTTCTCAAAGTAACATCTTTCTTTATGATAACCAAAGTTGTATAGCTCTAGTAAAAAAACTAGTGTAGAACCAAAGAACTAAATATATTGAAGTTTATGTACATTTTATCTAAGAGAAAGTCCTCAATGGTGATATTAATATAATTTTTTTTCCTATGAATGAACAAGTGGTAGATATCTTCACAAAACCACTTGGTACTACCAAGTTTTGTCAATTTCATGCAATGCTAGGCCTCTTAGAGTTGCCATTGAGGGGGAGTTTGAATGACAATGCCACTTCTTGATGACCATGTATTTCTTCTCCTTCTCTATACTTATTATCATTGTAAAGCATTGTAAACTTTGTGTGGAAGTTACTTGATTTAAGTAAACTTCATGTGGAAGTTTTACTTGTGTACCCCAATACATTTAAAAAAATAATTTGTAATAGAGGTCCTTATGTTATAAAAGGCTCCAAATATGTTTATTGATTATTCATGAGAAATAGTGAGATATAATCTCACAATCATTCTAGCCTAAACTTAATTTTGAGTAGTTTACAAATCATAATTTCTTTTGTTTCAAAAGGTGACTTTTGACATGATGAAGGTTTTTAAATCCTTTAAAATTTTGTACATAGTATAATTCCTTTCTAAGGTGACAATGAAATTTATCCCCACTTAGTATTAAGGGGGAGTGTTAGAGCTTTTAATCCTAAGTGAGCTTATTGACCCTTAGTCTTGGTAAATTTATTATATAATAATAATACATTATTTATTAACATGAGGTGAAAACCTCATGAAAATAAATAATAAAGTTATAATTATTTAATGAGTTACCAAAATTTAATTAAATGAATTTATCAAGATGAATAGACCCATAATTTTTACAATGGTCACCTCCCTTGAAATTTCACTATAAAATAAAGATTTACCCCTATTGTGAATACACATATGAATATGAATTATTTTTTATCATATTTAACCTATGAGTTTTGTGAAGGCCATTATGTGAAGAAGTGAGAAGGTGGAAGAATTTGTACTGGGGTTATTGTTTCTTAATTATTGAATATCACTCATAGGTTTTCTACCTCCTAGAGGTTTTCCCAATTTAAATTCTATATGTCATTTATCTCATATGCTTTGTCTATTCATTTACACTTCTATATCTCATCCTATATATATATATATATATATATATATATATATATATATATATATATATGAAATATTTCATAGTATCAAAGCTAAGCTACTATCCCCAAGCACCAATAGTATGTCTTAAGGGGGTGTTGGAAATAAGCCACACTCAAATCAATGATGAACTAGCCATAGAAGGGCTAGTAGCTTAGTTGGTAGAGCACTATATCAGTAAATAAAACGTCCTAGGTTCAATTCCTATCTATTCCATATGGCTTAACTCAAATTTTTACCCATTTTAACCTATCCTTTTCCTAGGTCCTCAACCAATGATAGTCAGGGTGATCGATGACGGTCACCCTAACCAGTGATGGTCAGGTTGAATAGCTTGGAATTAGCATGTAAACTACATGAAAAACACCACCTTGATTTTCTAAATATGGTATTCTAAATCCAATTTCAAGCCCTTTGCATAGATGACTTATATTTATAAGCATTCTTCAAGTCCAGTTTAGACAACCACTTCCACCTCTTACTTGTGCCTATAAAGAGAGAGGTTTGGGAGGTCAAACCATCTACAATTATTAGTAAGAGATATTTTTATCCAAAATCTCTTTTTATAGGTCAATCAAGTTAACCCACATTATCAAGTGCTATCAATCATCACATAGGGAACCTACTTATCATCAACCCTTTGCTAAGCTCCCAATTACTATTACACTACCAAAATCAACCTAGATTCTACCAATAGGCAAATCCACATCAACCACCCACCAAATAATTTTTGCTAAGACAAGTATTCATTTTATTTTATTCTTTTACCAGGTTCTCATTCTAAGCTTATAATCTATTTTCTAGAATTCACTTTCTAGATATCATCATTCAACAAACCCAAACCCTAGTTTCACTTCCAAATTCACTGATAAGCAACCAATAATAGTTACCTAATCGGTGACAGTTACCCTCAATTGACAATGGTCACTTGATCGGTGATGGTTACTCATGACTGGTGATGGTTGTATGAATAGTGATGATCACCTATGGCACCAAAAACCATCAAGCTATTTTGACCCCCTTAAACCCAACCAAAATCACTTTTCTATGTCCTTATCTATTCATAGGCCCCTTTTTGATTTACTCAGCCATACCCTAACCTATTATCACTAGTAATAATTAGTTTATCACTAATTAGATCATTTCTAGTCTCTTTTCTAAACAAGATTTTCTTGTATTCATTTTTAGTAATCTTCTATTATTGATTCAAGTATCTTCTTTCTAGTTTTATAAACTTGATTATTTAAAATAGGTGGATTGACAACCCTTAAATAAGTTCTCACTTCTAGGTTATAGCTCCCAATAGGCAATCCACCTGTTTCTATGCAAAATTGCTTTCTACATTCAAAGAAGAAATAAGAAACTAAAAGAAATGGTCAAGGCTAGAAGTACCTGATAAAGTCGAGCGCACCGAAATCAGAAGTTGGAAGATTCTCCTCTTTGGCTGTGGAGGAATGACACCTGCGAAGAAAAGGCTAAAACACGGAAAACGTTAGTCAAAGATATGGTGGGCTGTCAGGCGAACGCCCGATCCCGGAAGTACGAAGACTTCCTAGAAGGATATCAACCCACTGATAAAAAAAGTAGAATATTGGACGAAAGTAGATAATAATGACAGAAATAAATGATAGAAAATAAAGTGCATACCTGATATGCAGCACTATTCTGCACAGTCGCCGGTGTCGGTCTCTGTGGTGCCAGCGTCGGTTAGGGAAGGTGCCGACGTCGGTTGAGGTGCCGTCGTCGGTCGGGGTAGTGACCGGCATCGATAGGGGCAGGTTCTGGACAAGTCTGAATAGGTTCAGGACAGGGTCTGAGAGAGTCGAGACAGGGTCTGGGCAAGGTCTGAGAGAGTCAGGACAGGGTCTGGGCAAGGTCAGGTCAGGTCTGAACAGAGTCTGGGGGTTTTAGTCTGGACAGAGACAGGGATGTAAACGAGGGATGCTGGGTCTGTGGTTTGAAGAATCGGGATGACAAAACTGATAAAGAATAACCAAGGAAGAAATAAAACAAATAGAATAAATACTTACCTGCCAGAAGACGAGATGAAAGCCATAGTTAAAGTTGTCTGTGTAGTGTCAGATTGAATGCAGATTGGTTGATGCCGAGAGTGTTGATCGCGAGAGTGTTGATGTCGGAGTTCGCAGGTTGATTGAATGATTGCTCGGGTTTGATTGATCAGAAAAATGGTTGAATAACGTTCGAGATAGCCTCTCGAATGGTTGGCAGACGCTGATGAAGGCAAGAGACGGTTCCAGAGACAGTTCGACAACTATTCGGGAAACTGAATGATAACTGATAACGGATAACGGCAATGTGATCGACGTCGGTAGGATTGTCGACGTCGGCCGATAGGTGACCAACATCAGTGACATCGGCCGGGAAATGACCGTCGTCGGCAGATGCATAATGGGGATAGAGTCTAGCTTTTAGCTCTGTGCTCATTTTTACATGCTGCCAGGGTCAAGGTTGGTGGAACAAGTGATCGACAAGGGTTAAATAGGCGAAGAAGAATAAGATGGGGAATGACCAGGGGAGTCGACACGATTTCGGTGTCTACATTTGCCTCTTTTTGTCTTGTTGGTTGTTCTGGACGAACTGCAAGACAAAAACAGGAGGGATTGCCCCAGGTGAGGGATAAGGTTGATTTCATCTTGTTGGTTGTTCGAATGAACTGCAAGACAAAATAGGAAGCAAAATGCCCCGAGTAAGGATAAGGTATTCCCCCTCAAAGCAGGAGGCGAGGGAAGGGAACCAGGAAGCGGGTGCTGATTTGACAAGGAGTGGATGAAAAAGGGGTGAGGGTGAACGTGGTAAAGGTCGTGATTGCCCGCATACCACTGCATGAGATGGTCAGGCCAAAGTGTCGCAGGTCAAGGGTCGAGGAGTGCCAAAATTGAAGTAACCAGGCCCCAGCATTTAGTCGTCTGCTGATCGGGTCACTCAATCTAAGCTGAAGCTCTAAATGGGTCGTCGCGTTCCAGGTATCCCGGGCTCAGGAAGTGCTCCTAGAAACACGAAAAAGTCACAAGTAGTGTAGATCAACCGGTGTGCGATCCTATACTTGTGAGGGTCCAAAAAGGTCTGCGCACAAGTCTGCTAACCAGGCATGAGGTAGCATACATGCAAAAACAACCAAGGCAACAATGTCTTGGAAGTGGTCGAGGTCGGAGGAGATAGGCATGATCTCCAATGGTTGGTGGTTGATGGATGGATGAATGGATGAAAGGATGCGGCCGAGCTAACCCCAGAAGACCCCATGTCAACTGAGTGCTGCCTACATAGCCCTGGTGATAGGGCCTCAGGCCGATGTAGTTCTCCCTAGAAGGGAGGAAGGGTTAAAGGGATGGTTGGTGAAGGGCAAGGTTATGGTTAAAAGAAGGAAATAAGGTTTGTCCATCAGAGAGACGAACAAACGAGAATGGTCGAGCTAACCCCAGAAGACAGGCGTGTCATCTGAGTGCTGCCTACATAGCCCCTGTGGAAGGGCCTCAGACCAATGTAGTTCAGACAAAGGGTCCAAGTGGTAGACAGGTGGTTAAAATGGTTGATAGATTGGTCTTGGTTATGATGAAATTATGAGGAAAAAAAAGATGTTGCAGCCTTTTCCAAATGGTGTATTCTGCAACATTGGTTGATGGGTTTTTCATCCCTAGCAATATTCCATATTCATGATGGATGTATGCTAAAAATGAATGGAGGTCTATTTGTGCTTCAGCAAGTAGTGGTTTATGCTGAACATAAATTGAGGCGGGTCGATAGTTTCCATGTGTATTGGTGTCCATAGAAACTAGGGTGAATAGGCTAGGTCATGTTGATGGTCTGAAAAGAGAGTTGATTTGAGTCGATTGATAAGTGATGACGGTGAATGTGACTAAAGTGCAGAAAAAGTGAAAAGCATATTGCTCTTTCATTGACAAGGACCAAAAAGATAGCATAGATAGGGGTTATGAGAACCAAGAGCCCCATTCATGCGTGACGTCGTTGACCATAGTTATGTTAGAGCGGTAATCAAATCACTTAGACATTAAAGTGAGCTCGAAGTCCCTTGAGCAGGTGATAGGAGGAGGATAGAGGGTAACCCGTTTGAAGAGCAGAGATAACTATGCCCCTTTTTATAGGAGACCCTAAGACAACTATAAGTCAAGTCCATGACTCATTTTTTTTTTTTTTTTTTTTTTTTTGGCGCAGACTGATCAATGCGGGAAGCCTGCATAGAGATGTCATTTGCTTGGTGGTCAGGTTGTGAAGCTGATCAATGCGGGAAGCTTCTAAAAAAGGTGTTGTTTATTGCCAGAGTAGTCATAGCCATCCTTCGAGGGAGTGGTCTAGATTTTTGATTTGATATAAAGGCTTTTGAATAGCTGTCCTTCGAGGGAGCAGTCTATTAATTACAGCAATGATAGTACAGCTGTCCTTCGAGGGATCAGTCTGTCTTTTTTGATTTTGATATTGATATAGTGACCATGGATATGTTTTGACATCTTGATTTGTTTTAATAGAAGTGTGAGTCATGGACAAGATTGTAGAAGGTCAAGGGCTCCCTTTTATTAGGACAAAGCATCCATACATCATAAAAGGGTTATAGGAATTGTTAAGAGGAATAGGGTTGAAAGGAAGTAGGACGAAGAGGACGGGGATTGCTCAAGGGATGAGCTCAAGTTAAGTGTCAAGTGGACGAGGACTCGGCTAGCAGTAGAATGGTCACAGATGCAACGCATAAAAAGGCTCAGGGTCTGATAAGTCCCTGATGTATACTTGTGCGTGATAATAAAAGGTCCGAGCCAATTAGGAGCAAACTTGCCCCATTTGCCTCTTTCCAGATTGGTCAGGTGTTGATTGATGAGTGAATGTGAAGTTGGTTGATATGGTTGCTGATTGGTCGAGACAAGTTGAATGTTTTGATAAAAAGATTGGTCAATGTTTGGTTGAGATTTGGTCATTTGATAATTGGTCAATGGTAGGTCGAGGGTTGATTGGTTGGTATTTGGTCTTTGGTTGGGTCGAATGTTTGGTTGAGGTCGGGTTAAATGTTTGGTTGCTGGTCTGGTTGAGGCTAAGTTGACAGAGTGATTGATATGTGGTCGAGACTGTGTTGAAAAATTGGTCAAAGTTTGGATGAAGGTTGAATTCCCCCAGCGGCTAGGGAGAATGTTTGACGAATTAGTTAAGGTCGATTGAGGTTTAGTGGTCAGATGGACAGTGTTGATGTTGAATAAAGGGGTTAAAGGCAGCGAAGGGACCCTAGTCTGTTGTGGAGATCCCGATTTAGATGACGAGGTTGGAGAGGTATGGGTCGGTGTTGATAATTTGTCAAAGGGGTGGTCAAGAGGATCCTTGGTGAGAAGGGTGTCCTTTTTCTGGTGGTGACGAATAACAGCTTTAAGAGCGCAACAACGCTCGGTGTCATGTCCCGGAGTGTGATGATAATGATAGAATTTAGAGTTGTCGAACCAAGATGGCCTTGATCCGAGAGTTGATGAGTGGGGTGGTGTTGAAGGTTTGTTGATAACGTGGTTGAGAAGGGAGGTGTCATTCCCCAGACATTGGTGAATGATGACCTTGAGGGCATGACAATGCTCCGTGTCGTGCCCAGGCGTGCGATGATACGCACAAATGCGAGTGTCATCGAACCATGGTGGTTTTGGTCCGAGAGAGTGATATGGTCTAAGAGGCAGGAGATTGAGACGAGAGGACTGTAACAATTGTCGTAAGAGCAAGGCATATGAACCTGCTAACGGGTCGGGATGTTTTATTGCAGAGAGGGTTGGTGACATTGGTTTGGGAGGCGTAAGAGGCGTTGGTCGATGGTTTGAAGGAGGTATAAGTTTGATGGGTTGATAGAATAGTGGAGGTGACTTACCTCTGTGAAGTATGGGAGTGGGAAGCACTCTGAGTAAAGTAGACGGATGTGGGCCCAAGATTGAAGGTAATGACAAAGATAGGGGAGGAGGCCTCCGGTGTGGTTTAGTAGCCTTCTTTGGTTTGGGTTGAGGTCCACCTTTGTGTGAGGCAAGATTAGATGTGGGGCGAACACCAAGAGGTTTAATCTCTTTGGGCATGATGGACGCCTGCGCGGGTTTGGACTTAGATGTGGACGGTTTTTCTCTCAATGGAGAAGGGATTAAAGGTGTGGGCTCTTTAAGTGGAAAGAGCTCTGGAGTAGTCATGGCTTCTATGTGTGGTTGGGGAGTCAAAAAGGTATGATCGTCTATGGATGATAATAAGGATGAAGGCGAGGCAGCTGGTGTTGATGTGGTCAAAGCGTCCTCCAATATGGGAGAAGTCGATGGAGGACAAGTGGGAGAAGAAAGTTCTTCACCATGTGGAGGAGGTATAGGGGAAGAAGGGTCTTCCACCTGTGAAAGCGGTTGGTTAGGGATAGGAGAAAAGATAGTGTCGACCGTGTGTATATCATGGTCTTGAGGGTCATTGATCATGGTTTGGACGTTGTCTTGAGTAGGCGGGTGATTAGAAAGGGGTTGCTTGAAGATGTCAAGGTTTTGGTTGGGTGGTGCATTCGGGTTATCTAAAATAAGATTCCCCTTGTCTAGCATGTCCTGTACGATGTTTTTGAAAGTTTGACAGTGATCCGTGTCATGGCCTTTGACACGGTGATAGTTGCAAAAGTGGTTCTCCCTGTACCATGCAGGGATAGGTGTTGAGGGGTCGAATTGATGTGGTCGGATAGGAGGGAGATTGAGGACCCCCTGCTTGACGAGTTTATCCAAGACAGAGGCATATGACTCCCTAATTGGAGTGAATTGACGCTGTATGGATTGACGTTGAAAATGTTTATTGATGTAGTCTAATGTTGAAGATGATGATCGGTTGGTTATTGTTGAAGATGATGGTCTAAAGATGACAGCGTTTGCCGACCCCTTGGAGTGAGAGTGGGTAGAAGAAGGTCTGGAAGAAGAATGGTCATTGGTTCTTGTGTTAGTGTTACACAATTTGACCTTATCTTCTTCAATGGCGCGGATTTCAAGCTTTCGGGCCATGGTCAAGGCCTCGTCGAAAGTGTGGAATGTTTGAACCCACAAGGTGGACGAGATGTGACTGACACATGCTCGGGAAAAGAGCTCAATGAGCTCAGGTTGAGGCAAGGAGAAGGAGAGCTGATTAATCAAGCCTCTCCAACGAGCGACAAAATTGGCTATGGATTCGTCGTCAAATTGCCTGATAGAGTAAAGGTCTGTGATTGAGACTTGTTTAGTGATATTGATTGAGAAATGGTCAACGAATAGTTGGGCGAGTTGGATGAATGAAAAGATAGAATGTCTGGCAAGAGAACTATACCAGTCAAGGGCTGGGCCAGAAAGCGACATAGGGAACGTGCGTAGAAGTAACGCATCGTCGTGGGCAATAAGATAACAAGCATGTCTGAATGCCTTTAGATGTTGTTGTGGGTCTTCCTTACTCTGAAAGTGATTAAATTTAGGAAGCTCCCAATGGTTGGGGTATGGTCGAATAGGGACGAAAGGATGGATGGGCTCGTTGTAAATCTGGTCATATGAAGAGACATTACTTGAACCGGAGATAGAAGCTTCGAGACTGGACATTTTATCCATCAGCATCTTGATGACGTCTGCTGACAGATTGGTGGACGGAGTGCCCCCTAGGTTGTAAGGCGCTTGAAAGAGGTTAGAAGAGGCGTACGACGTAGTCAGTTGTACAATGTACGGATGACTAGTCGCAGGGGCAGAAGTAGAGGTTAAGGGTGGTTGGGTTATGAAGGTAGAAGGCATAGGCTGACTAGATACCGCCAAAGGAGGTTGTGTGACGGCATTGACAAAGGGCGAGGTAGCCACTCCTACATATATAGGCGCAAGAGTGTGTGGGGTCGAGATAATCAAGTTCTGGTGTAATGTAGAACTTGGTTGAATTGCAGGTGGTTGAGGGGGTAACGAAACCCCGGTGGAGGTTGGTCTAAAAATAGACGAGGAGGCCGAACTTTGTGTATAGGCCATGGTCGGGTTAATGGTTGAGGCGAAAGGTTGAGTCGTAAAAGGTTGGGTGGCGAACGGTGTTGATGTCGTCGCCACGTCGTCCGAAAGGTCCCGCATTGGTTTTCTTGCGAGATAGTTTTGGAGGGCTGCGGTATTGAGGTCCAAGAATCTTGCAAAATCTTGGTCCCCTTCTGGGATGATAGGTGTCTGGGTTGGAGATAGTCTAGTAGGAATTCTTTCGGTCTTCGAGTAGAACTCCATTATATGATTGTTTATAGACGGGGTAGGCGAAAGCGATTGATGGCTAGCGTGGTCAAGAAGAGCCTTGGTTTGACTACGTATCAGAACCATTCAAGGCAAGAAAGAATGTCCTCACAAGCTCAAACAAGCAGATAAGAACTAAAAAGATGAAGACACAAGCAGATCCTAAAACCCTAGAAGTAAATTATTAGGATTATAGTGGCTTATGCCTTAGAATGTGTGTAGTGGAAGGTTGGTTTTGTGAGTCAGGTCCTAGAAGAAGCAGTCTATGGATGGTTTCGGGTTTTGTTATGGTGCTGAAGAAGTCTGTGTTAGGGTCTGGTACACGGCCTGGTGCTAAGGAGCAAGCTCCCCTCACTTCACGATTCCAGTGGTTAGCTGGTCTCGCTTAGCCAAGATATACCTCGCCTAGAGTTTAGACTCCGCAAGAGAACGGAGTGGGCTTCCCCCTTGGTGATGAAATCCAATTAGGGTCACCGGGACGGGTAAGGTATCCGCTGGGGGATGAAATCCCAGTCAGGCCTTGTCTCAGGTAAGTTAAAATGTTCATTTTGTGCAGGTGGTTTGGTCGTGTAACATCAAGTGTCTATGATTAATTCAATATGCGGTTTAATTACTATGTGTGGTCTAAAAGATGCAGGCAAACAGAAATGAATGTAAAGTGTTTTAATGCCCAAGTCGAAATGTTTGTTCGTATGAAGACGAATGGAGAAAGAGTCGAAGAATATGAGTTTTAGCTAGTCTAGAAGTGCAAGAAAGAAAGAAATGTTCATTTTAGTCATGCTTATGATGTCGTTTAAGAAGAGACGAAAGGAGGTGAAAAGAAAGAAACCTAATGCACCTAAATGAACGAAAAGAAGAAAGAACCCAAGGAGGACCTAGGGTCCCACCGGGCGTGCCAGAATGTTTCTATGCAAAATTGCTTTCTACATTCAAAGAAGAAATAAGAAACTAAAAGAAATGGTCAAGGCTAGAAGTACCTGATAAAGTCGAGCGCACTGAAATCAGACGTTGGAAGATTCTCCTCTTTGGCTGTGGAGGAATGACACCTGCGAAGAAAAGGCTAAAACATGGAAAACGTTAGTCAAAGATATGGTGGGCTGTCAGGCGAATGCTCAATCCCGGAAGTACGAAGACTTCCTAGAAGGATATCAACCCACTGATAAAAAAAGCAGAATATTGGATGAAAGTAGATAATAATGACAGAAATAAATGACAAAAAATAAAGTGCGTACCTGATATGCAGCACTATTCTGCACAGTCACTGGCGTCGGTCTCTGTGGTGTCGGCGTCGGTTAGGGAAGGTGCTGACGTCGGTTGAGGTGCCGTCGTTGGTCGGGGTAGTGACCAGCGTCGGTAGGGGCAGGTTCTGGACAAGTCTGAACAGGTTCAGGACAGGGTCTGAGAGAGTCGGGACAGGGTCTGGGCAAGGTCTGAGAGAGTCGGGACAGGGTCTGGGCAAGGTCAGGTCGGGTCTGAACAGAGTCTGGGGGTTTTAGTCTGGACAGAGGCAGGGATGTAAACGAGGGATGCTGGGTCTGTGGTTTGAAGAATCGGGATGACAGAACTGATAAAGAATAACCAAGGAAGAAATAAAACAAATAGAATAAATACTTACCTGCCAGAAGACGCGATGAAAGCCATAGTTGAAGTTGTCTGTGCAGTGTCAGATTGAATGCAGATTGGTTGATGCTGAGAGTGTTGATCGCGAGAGTGTTGATGTCAGAGTTCGCAGGTTGATTGAATGATTGCTCGGGTTTGATTGATCAGAAAAATGGTTGAATAACGTTCGGGATAGCCTCTCGAATGGTTGGCGAACACTGATGAAGGCAAGAGACGGTTCCAGAGACGGTTTGATAACTGTTCGGGAAACCGAATGATAACTGATAACGGATAACGGCAATGTGACCGACGTCGACAGGATTGTCGATGTCGGCCGATAGGTGACCGACGTCAGCGACATCGGCCAGGAAATGACCGTCGTCGGTAGATGCATAATGGGGATAGAGTCTAGCTTTTAGCTCTGTGCTCATTTTTACATGCTGCCAGGGTCAAGGTTGGTGGAACAAGTGATCGACAAGGGTTAAATAGGCGAAGAAGAATAAGATAGGGAATGACCAGGGGAGTCGACACGATTTCGGTGTCTACACCACCCAACCATCTATCTAAAAAAAAAATTGTTTTAGTTATTTTTAATCTTTAGGTCTTCCTCCCAATCCAAAGAGGAGCTCTCACAATCTTCTGATTCAACATGTGCACAAACAAATAGGTATTCCTTCGACAACCCATATTGAGTTTATTTTCTCTCTTTATTCATAACTAAAGTGAAAATTTACATGAAAAAATAAGCTATGTGATGTATTAAAAGGATGAAAAGGAGATGTGTAGTGGTTGATAAATTTAATAAGTTCAAAATCTCAAGAAGTGTCTCTTTATGTGCCTATACAATCAAAATGAAACCTATAGGTCCTCATTTTGGACCTTGATAAACATCACTAACTAAAATAAATAAAATATTTAGATAGTGGCATCTAATTTTATATATATATTAAATAGGACATAAGCCTTGAAGAATCAATTAGGTCACTTTTATGTGGAAGGTGATAGTGAAACTGAGTTGATAGTCAAATCTCCTTCTATAGTATAAGTTGTACATATTATAAGGTGAGTTAAGAGTGAATTGATTCTTGGTTAGAAGATCTATGAGCTCTTGAAGGATTAAAAAGAGAGAGATTAATAGTTTTATAATATTAACAAGTCTAAAAACTCAAGAAGTGTATTTTTCTATCACTAAGGCAAGCAAATGAGACCTACATGTCCTAGGCCCGTAGGTCCTCATTTTGGACCAAGTCGACCTCAAATATAGATAAGACCAATCTATTAAATATGATGGAACACAACATAATTTTATATAGATGAATATCATAAGCCCTTGAAGAGATATCAAGCCACTTAAGCAATTAAGAGAATCCTAGAAAACTGAGTTGATAGTTTACAGTCACTCACAAGTTTGTATGGAAAAAATAAGCAAATATAAGTGGTTTTAAATGTCAAAATTAAGTTATTAGACCTTTTAGACAATGATATTGAATACTATTTTTGTTGGAATATATTCAAATATAATGGTAAGAGAGAGAGAACTCAGTCTCAAACTCAAAAACATAGTCAAGAGACCTTCTAAAGGCACATACAGGTCTATTTGAGAGACTAGCCCATTTTCTAATCCTGAGTAAGAGGTAGGGGTGTGTTTTAAAGGTGTTTTTAAACCTAATTTAATACTTCATCCAAATCAAAAATAATTTAGATATCTATTGGTGTGAGGGTGAGGTCCCAAACCTAAAGTATATAGTTAAACACCCTAATACACACTTACAGGTGAATAACTAGATAGTTGGTCCAGTTTTCAACCTAAGTAAAAGAGAAGAGTAGTATTGAAAGTATATTGAACCCAATTGAGACTCCATAAAAAATATTTATTATTGAGGAGTTTTGTACCATTGAAGGAGAGACCTAAAACATAAGAAAATGTAGTCATGATCCCTATAACACCTATAAGATACATGACATAGACTATCTTCAGGCCTAAAAGAAGGAAAAAAGATGTTTGGAATGGCTCTAAGGTTTACCTCAGATAATAAAATATGACATAGGGTAATTTTGAGACCAAAGATAATCAAATTGAATATTGATCAAAATTGAGTTTTAAGACCCCATACACAGTCAATTAATAAGCTACATGTTTGCCTTAGGTGAGTTTTGTTTGGATTGAAGAAGAAGGATTATGAATAGGTTGAAATAATTCATTAGGGATGATATATAGTATTTTAAAAACCTTAATCTAATTGGTCATGTCTAATAACAAAATGAAAATGTCAAAAATTTATCTAAGACCTAATGAAGGCTACACACATTTATAGGCCTATAGTCCAACCATGAGAGAGTTTGTAGTGTTGGGGCCTCTATAATCATGATCATGATTATAAATTTGGCACATAAAATCTTTATGAGTTTGATAAGGCATTCATGATATTTTTAAGTCCATGATAATAGTGTACATATTCATTGTTTTATCTCAAACTTGGACCACTCCTTTAGCAAGGGGAAGTCATGAGACGAAGGCATATTTGTGGTCTCAAAGCATAAAAAAAATTCCAAACCTCATGAAGGGAAATTGAGGAAAAAAATAGAAATTAAAATATTCTAAATAAAATACACTCTCAGGTGGCACTAAATCTTAGATTTAAATCTAAATTCCCTTGAGGGCTACCAAGAAGTTGATAGACTCATAACCCCAAACAACCTAACTAATACACTATGAGCATAAAGTAGGGTAACAAGGACTAAAAAATCATGTATAATTATGGATGGGATTGTTTGAATGTGTATGAACTCTTCAAAGTAATAGAGTGGAGTTTTGAGACCCACAACTCATATTTGACCTCTTTTGAGCTTAAGAAATATTAAGCATGCCACCTGAGGCACAACTTCAGATGCTCATACCATAGCTCACACTTTACATTAGGGGATAATAAATTTGGGATAGTTTAGGGTGTCACATAATAAGTTTTTTCAAGTTTAAAGAGGTCAATTTATGATTTGTTCTTTATGAACAATCATTAAAACCCCAAACAAGTCTTAAACCCCTTAAAACCCCTAATAGTGACCAGTCAAGGGAAAAAGACATCTAAAGCATAGATAATGCCATATTTTAATCCTAAAACATATTTATGTTATTTAGGACTCAAATTAGGTTATTAAAATGTACTTTGATGTTGACATCACTTGTACATATTTCCATAAATGCATTTTTTGCATTTTTTTTGTATTTTACAAGTGTTTTGAGAAGGGGATGTTGGGTTATTTTAGTTAATTCCTACTCTAGTAAAAAAATTCATCCAAATAGGCTAGTACATTGGCCCTATCATGTGATATTTTGGTCTTACAAGTTCACCCAAATCATGTAGTGAAAGATCAGTTCCTAAAGGTTTTGTAGCACAATAATATATGTTTGTTCATATCTCTCTATGTAGTTCCAAATAAGGATTATTTAATAACACAAATATACTACCATGATCCTTCTAGTTCTATATACAAATATTATAGTTACTACACTAATTATCATCACTATCTAACATTAGTGATTTAAAAAAGAAAAGATATCAATAACAAGACTAAGAGATAAATCACGTCCAAGTCTAGCGCTTAGTATATTTCATCATTCAAGAGACAAATTGGCAAAATTTGATATCTTCACATTAGATGCTTAATGAGTAAAAATGGAAAATCTTCATCATCTATTCTCCAAAAGATCATCCTCACAAAAGATTTTAACAAGGGTATTTATAATTTTTTTTCCCTAACTAAGTGTTACAATCATTAATGATTTGAGAGAATGGCACATAGACTCTAAACAAACTAAAATTCATGTCACTTTAAATAAGTTCTTCCTAAGGACCTAGGTCCCTATTCCCCTAGGTCCTCACTCTATGATATATATTGGTGGCCATGTGTTCCATTCCTTGCAAGCTGGTGTAAAACCTCTAATCAATAAGTTTAAAGTGTCCCATATCAATCACTCTTCTAATTTATCTCACTTCCTATGCACTCCCCTAGTATTCTACTTTCATTTTGAGTCCAACGTTATTACGTTGTTCATGACTTATTATTATTTGATTGGGTCCTCTCACTTTGGTCCCTTCTATGTCATTATCCTTTTGTGTCATTGTCCTCTTGTGCCTAATAGGTTCTATGTTATAGTGCTTCCATGCTTAGAAGTTACATGCTATGGTCTTCCCATGCCATGGCCCATCTACATCATGTCAATTATGTGCCAAAATAAGACAATACTTGGTCAAAATTTTGGGGCCAACATCACCCCACACTATGCCCTTAGTCTATCCAAACTAAGCTGCACTAACATCTTCCAAAAATTTAGGCTCTTTCTACTTGAATTCCTTTTTTAGACCATCCTAATAGGATAATGCATCGAGGACCTTTGTAGTTATTATTTCAATGACCTTTATCGATTATTTCAAGTCCTTAAGTTGGGTTAGAGTCTCGTTGGTATTTTTCACCTATTTATCCAGGGCTATGCTAGCATCTTTTTGGACATCTTCTAATGTGGAAACATCCTTATCAACCTATCCTTAGAGGGATCCAAAACTTGAATTTAGTTATTGATTATGGTTATTAATAACATCCTCCATTGTTTTTACATCTCTAAATGCTTTCACATGTTCAGTGTGGTATTTTATTAGGAGTACACCATCAGTAAACTTATACCTTAGGACCTCTTCATCTTGGATCCAAGTCTCTAAGACTTTATTAGGGAATGATAGGAATGTAAAAATGTCATACAAAATGGGGATAACTTCCCCATATCTCTCCAAGGTGTGCTTGTAAATATTAATGGCTATGGTGAATTATTAAACAATGTCTCTCCCCTGATCTTTTGGTGTGGGTCACTCCTTGTATTTCTTGAGTAGTAGCTCAACTAGGGTCTCTAGGTTTCTAATGGCATCCCCATCAATAAGTATTCCATCTTAAAGTGTTAGATCATCCTTCAAGAATGTTTTACAAAGGGTTAAAATCCTTACTTTTGCCTTTGTGGTCTATTAGATCTTTTGTTTCATTGATTCCACTTCATCAAAGAGCACTTGCTTCTCTACAAGCACTTTATTATATATGTCCACTACCTTGGCATGTTTCCTCTCTATCGTGCAGGCATTAAAATCTAACAAATTTTTTTGGTGCATTATTTCCATGCCAAGTTTCAAAAATGCAATGCTAGCTATCTATAGTCATATAAAATGCAAAAATTGGTAACTTGAGTATGGCTTGTGACATCTTTCCCATAGGTCCCTCTTTGTTTTCATGACCCTTTTAGGTACCTTTTTGTTGATTCCTATTCATTTTTAGGATTTAAAGACCTAATTAAAGCTTAGCTAGGACCATTTTTCCATGCTTATTCCACCCCTAGGTCCTATACCCTCTAGATAAAAGTATCCAACTTGGAATATAGCATTAAACCCTAGGGTGTCCCCTTTCCAGCACTCCTATCCAATCATATTTTGAGCCTAAACTACCATTTTCCCCTAATTTCTCTTCTTCATTATGTTAGCCTATCATGATTGTGTTTAACCTATGATCAATAAATCTATATAAAATCTCATTAAAAGTTCATTTAGAAAGGGTTACCAAATATCACAAATCAAGAAAGAATACAAACAAGATTACTCAAGCATATTTTCCTATTCTCTTCATACATCCATCTAATACTATTTATAGCTTATTCAAATCCTTACACCAGTCCTAAGTCATCTCAATCACACCTAGTTTAGCATTTTGCATCTTCATACACAATATTGCACAAAACACATTAAGTGTGAGAACTACATATGGCTTGATCTGTCTTCAAAGTATTGGTATGTAGGCAACATGCCCACACAGGTGTGTGGAAATATGTTTAGTGAATATTACACACACTAACCTCCCCTCTTTCTCAAATTTGGTCAAATCACAATGGATTCTAGGGTTTTTAATACAAAATCATCTCTTCAAGGAGCTCTATAGACTTCTAGTTGTAAAAAATTCATAGGTAGGGTCACACAGACCTAGCAAACAAAACCTAGAAAGATTAGATCTTCAAGAGAATAGTGGAAAAGGTGCACTATAACATTAGACACCAGGGTGTTGTATTTTTAGTGCTCTTGTTGTTTCATCAAATGAAGGCTAAAACCTGATTTGAAATAGTGTCTCTATCCTGAACAGTGAATTTTAGCCTCTATCTCGATCGTATCAATTAGTTTCTAGCTAAGTCTTATTTTCTTACCCTTATTACTATTTTTAGAGAAGTTCAAATTGAAATCAAATTATAAAAATTAGAAGCTTAGTTACCGCATATTTATTCACTAATTTTTCTACTCAAGCCCTTTAACTAAATTAATAATAAAACATAAATATTTATAAAACTATTAAATCATTTGGTGAACCTGACTTACTTTGTTTATGCATAAAAACCCTAGAAACCCTAGGGTAAATTTTCTCAATTTTTTTTCTATATTTTTCTAATTTTTTACCTACATAATAAAATCATAAATTAGCATTAAATTTTAATTTTTTTAATAATTTTAAAATAATTTTCTTTCCAACCCTAATTGCCCATACTAGGTCCTAGTATTTTCCTAGTAATTTTCCATTAAAATTTTGAGTTTTTACTAGCTTATTAAAATCATAAATTCACTTCAAATTTCAAAATTCAATAGTAATTTTTAAAAATATTTATATTTCAAAGCCCTAGTTTCATATACTAGGTCTCTCTAAATCACAAATTTTGTAATAAATTTTTGATTTTTTATTTACATACTTAACTCAGAAATTCACTTTAAATTTCAAATTTTCATAGAATTTTTTCAAATAATAATCTTTCAAACCCTTGTTGAATATAATAGGTCTCACTGCTTCTTGAGATATCACCTTACATCTAAACTTAGATTGCACATCAAAACAAAAATGGATCTCACTTATTTCTAAATATTTATTACATTTCTTGAAAATAATAAGGATACCTTACTTGGTCCTATCATGTACATGAAAGATGATTTTTTAACATATGTTAATGAAACTCTTCATTATTTCCCTTTCATGCTTAATTTTTGTAATAATAGATGATATTACAAAATTTATTGCTAAAATTATACAAGATTTCAATATTTATTTTACATGCTCTCTCTCTCTCTCTCTCTCTCTCTCTCTCTCTCTCTCTCTCTCTCTCTCTCTCTCTCTCTCTCTCTCTCTCTCTCTCTCTCTCTCTCTCTCTCTCTCTCTCTCTCTCTCTCTCTCTCTCTCTCTCTCTCTCTCTCTCTCTCATGCAGGATAATTTCCAACTCTACTTTTCTAAACATATTAGACATATCATAACACATGTAAAATATATTTACACATTAGTACACCATTTCATTCTCTATACCCTTGTTTTTATCTCTAATATGGAAAAAAATTCAAGTTCATCTTTCTAAACATATTAGACATATCATAGCACATGTAAAATTTTTTTATGCATTAGTGTACCATTCCATGATCTCTATCCCTTGCTTGTTATTTCTCATTTGGAATGCTATTTATAAATATATTTTTATACAATTATAACTCTAATTTCATGCATTTAATTTCATATACATGGTTTCTACATAGATGTATCTACCTCCTTGGCTAATTTTGTTTCAATGTCATATCTTATGCAGAGGAAAGAAATTCCTTCTCCTCCTCTCTCCCAAGAAGGTGATAACCACTTTCCCTCTAACCAGGTCCATGCTATCACCCCTCCAAAAGGGGAGGAATCCTATAATATTATTCATAATACATACATTCAACCTATGTTTTCTTTAAACCCTCTTCAACATATGTGCTTACATGTTCAATCAAAAGCAACTAGGATTTGCACTTGTGAGACTGTAAGGGATCAAATCACCAGTATGAGAAAGTTAATTTCAGATTTAAAAACATATAATTAGGTATTACATGATAATATCATAACATTGGAAAATCATATTATAATACAAAATCCTCAAAGGCATCTTATTTCCAATCATGTACATGCACTTTCACCTAGTTAATTGGTTGCAAGCAATATTACATATCAAAATAAAAAATCAAAACAAAGTAACTCTACAACTAGTGATTAAAGAAGCATTAAAAGATCAAATAAGATTTTAAGTGAGGTACTAAGGGAAATGATTAAATATAAGTTGATCAAACTACCTGCTCTACACCTAGTGAGAAGATCCATATATTATTGTGCATATCATAGAATGCATGGGCATCACACATATTCATGTTTGGCATTGAAAAAAACATATAAAATAGATAATTTATAATGAGGACCCTATACAAGGTAAATTATTTAAGTAGTCCACAGTGACACAAGAACACATTCTTAAAGGGTCAAATTCAGAAATAGTACAAAAGTGGTTACCAAAGCATAAATTAGAATGACAAAAAGATAAAAATAAAATAAAAATTAGAGAAACAAACAATACCAAAAACATAGGTAAAGCATGAAAAATATGAAAATATACCTCTCCAAAATGAGGCTTAACTTTCAAAGAAGTATGGGTCTAGCAAAAATATCTACAATAGTTTGATTATCAAGGTCAAGGGTTAGGTAAACATGCTCAAGGAATCAATACTCCTATTCTATTAGTTGATAATGTTTGTCACAAAGGTTTAGGATTTATTTAACATCCTAAGGCAAATCATTCATAAACATAATTTATCAAAGGAAAAGATCTAGATACAATAAAATTCAACACTAACATTCCATTGGTTCAAAATCTAGATGATAATGATGAGTTGAACAATACAAGTTATTATGATTCCCAAGATACCAAAAATGAATCCAAATATTTAGAGTCATATTCTCATCTATTCCCTCATGATTAAAAATCACTCATAATTCCTTTGTTTGATATAAGATAGCATGATAAGGAGTCTCCCATGAGACTCATCAGTTAGTATCATCTCTTCTTAGCCTTACTTATACATAGTTTCCTTTTACTTGCTTCTATATAGCTTATTTTCAAATTTCTTATACATAGTATTCCTATGATTGATTGTACATAGATCACAACATTCAGAAATCTAAAAAAAATCAAGAAAATTCACATAATATCAAAAATAAAAAAAAATACAAACTTAAAAAAATATAAAATAATTTAATAATCCAAAAACACCAACAATATTTTGACTGTATGCATTATCTATGATTGACATTTCTAATATCATGATAGACTTATATTTTTTTTTTTATGTTATTATTTGTTGATTTATCTACATTACCATGCCTCACTTGATCTTCTTTGAGTGTGCGCAGTGATGTCTAGCTCCTTGATTACTTCAATCTACCCATTGAGGGGGCATCCTACTTCTAAATTTGAGATATACATAAATATACATACCCAATGGGGGCATATTCTACATGACTACAATATCTAGGTTATGTCATTCCTACACCACACACTTTAATTATCATATTGATGTACATTATTTACTAGTCTACATAGATTAATCTATCGACACTCACTAGTATATACCACTCATGTATTTCTTAGCATATACATAGTATTTTATTACCATTTCTTACATAATTTCACATTATTTCTTCAATAGTTAGATGTGATTTCATTTCAAATATATACATGATTTATTTTCTTGCTTTGTGTAGCTATATTTATTACATTTATCAATTATTATTTGTCTCATGTATGTGCCTTAGGACATTTGCTAATGTCTTTGATTCTATTCATGTGTGTGCATTAGGACATTTGACAATGTCTTTTGCCTATAATATTCTATGTGATTATGGCTTTCAAACCAACCTTACTTGTTTTCAATTGTACGTGTATGTGGCATTTGAACATGTTTTGTTTGTTTGATTTCCAATTTGAGTGACATGTGCCCATGTCCCTTATTTGATTAGCCCCTTGGACACTCTTTTTTGCTTTTTGCTTCTTACTTTGTGTGTTTGTTGATTGATTGTTTTTTCAAATGTTTACAATGCTATGATCCACATCATGCATTATCTTTCTTTCTTGGATGCCATACTGGACATCATGCTTCATCCCTCCATGACAACTAATAACTAACTAGACTTCTAGTTTTAATTTAGTAAATTCACATGTTATTACATATATCTAGGCATACCCATATTGATCTAACAATACATCATTATAAACCATGTTATATCTTGATATATCTTGTCAATTATCATTGTTATATCATGTATTGTGAAACATAACACACTTTCAAGGCTCTATCTTCTGAGGGTAGTCATTACAGGGTCTTCATTCCTACCCTTAGAAGAGGGAGAAACAAATAGGGGGTTTTTCATAGAGATTAGGGCTCCTACTAGTTGAAAAACTTGTTTCAAAACACTTAGAACAATAGAGGTTAAACAAGGTATAATAGACTAGAAAAATAGTGATGATTCCAAAATAGTTTTTAGTTTCAGCAAAAGATAACAATGTTGGACATGAGGGTGTCCTATTTTTGGTGTTCCTATCTAAATAGAATAAAAACTAGATTTTACAAAAGTAGGTATAAAAGTAGGTTTAGCTATAGTTTTATACTTTTAGACCAGTTCAAAATCAATAGTTTCCAAGTACACTTTTGCTAAAAAAATCTAGATATAGGGGGCATAATGTGTAGCATGATGGCTCTCACTTCTAGTTTTAGATATGGTAGTTGGTATAACTTATAGATCAAAATCCATATTCTAGACACCAATGATTAGGGGTAATGTACATGGCACATTTGTTTTCTTTTCTTTTTGAGTTGAGCATATTACCTAGGTATTCTCATCAGTTGCATGCCTTAATTCCTCTACAAGTAGTTGGCATCACTTTGAAGTGGATTTCATACAAGTCTAACCTCCACATTTTGGAATGGCTTTCATATAATCCTAGTGCCTAGTTTTGGAGTGGCTTTCATGCAAGCCTAATCTCCATCTTTCAGAGTGGCCAAGAGTAGCCTAGTTTTCAACATACATTTGACTATCCATGCCAATATTTTCAAATTATAGAGCATTCATGGGCTTCATTAGCCATCTTATTTGCCACACATTTCATATCAGTATCAATTTATAGTTTCACTTCACTTAGCAATGATTGAGCCAAAAGACTAGTTGGCCTTTATATTCTTGAGCCACCTAATTAGAGGGATTTAATACATAGTCCAAACATTGATTAGCACATGCATGACTACATAGCTTCACTTAGTGGGTGATGATGGAGCCAAAGTGACAACCTTTGCATTCTTGAGCCACTCTTAGGGAATTGAGCACTCAACTCCATTCAAAAAATTACTCTTGGTACAACACATACCCAACATTACTTAGCATCATCTAGTATCACTCAACATCACAGTAGGTCTTGTATTGGTTTATGTACCCAATGAGGTCTATTCATTCCTTTCTCTTCCCCTCTCTCTTACCCAACTTTATACATTCTTATTTTAGATATAGCATATCTAGTAAGAATTGGTCTAATCTTTATTTTCTCTTGTAGATTGACACTTCATAATGTGATCTCTCTATACACATATAACATCACACAGCTTCATGAGCTTCACCCTTATAGGTAAGTTTATGTACATTTTTTTTATTTTTCCTTTATACTAGTATTTTACTTTGTTGCATCACTAGAATAAATAAGGGATAAATGTAGTCATATAAAATGCAAAAATTGGTAACTTGAGTGTGACTTGTGACATCTATCCCATAGGTCCCTCCTACTTACTTTCATGACCCTTATAGGTACTTTTTTATTGATTCCTTGTCATCTATAGGCTTTCAAGACCTCACTCTAACTTAGTCATGACCCTTTTTCCATGCTTATTTCATCCCCCATGTCTCATACCCTCTGGATAATAGTTCCCAACTTAGATTATAGCATTGGACCATAGGGTGTCCCCTTTCTAGGACTCTTATCCAATCACATTTTGAGCTTAGATTACTATTTTTACCTAATTATTCTTTTTCATTGTGTCAACCTAGTGTGATTTCATTTAACCCATGACCAATAGATCCCTATAAAATCCCATTCAAAGTTTATTTAGAAAGGGTTAGCAAATATCATAAAGCAAGCAAGAATATAAGACTACTCAAGCATATTTTCTTATTCTCTATATATAACCATATAATAATATTTATAGCTTATTCAAATCCTTACACCAATCCCTAGTCATCTCAAGCACACCCAATTTAGTATTTTGAATCATCATACACACTATTTCATAAAGCACATTAAGTGGGAGAACTACATATGGCTTGATCCCTCTTTAGAGTATTGGTATGTAGGAAATGTGCCCACACAAGGGGTGTGGAAACACATTTAGTGAATATTACACACACTAATCCCCCTCTCTTTCTCAAATTTTGTCAAAGCACAATGGAGTCTAGGGTTTGAATACAAAATCAGCTTTACGCGGATCTCTATAGACTTTCAACTATTGAAACTTCATAGGTAGGGTCACATAACCTAGTGAATAAAACCTAGAAAGATCACATCTTCAAGACAAAAATGATAGAGGTGGAATATAGAATTAGACACTAGGGTGTCCTATTTTTGGTGCTCCTATACTTTCACCAAACAAAGGCTAGATCTTGATTTGCAATAGTGTCTCAGTCCTGTATAGTGAATTTTAGCCTCTGTCTTAGTCATATCAACCAGTTTCTACCTAAGTCTTATTTTCTTACCCTTATTAATGTTTTTCAAAAATTTCAAATTGTAATCAAATTATATAAATTAGTAGCTTAATTACTATATATTTATTTACTGGTTTTACTACTTAGACCCTTTAACTAAATTAGGAAAATTATACAAATATTTCTAAAAAGGTTAAATAACTATTAATAGGGTAAGATTTTGTGTATTTATCCTCATTGATTTTGGAAGCACTATAGTATCTAGACCCAAATAGATTATATCCAGTGGGAGCTCAAACTTGTGCTCTTCATTGTATATGTTGAGTAAGAAAGACACCTTCTTCTTGGTTTTAGGAGTCACTTCCTTGGGATGGAAATGTGGCCAAAGATAAAGTCATCTATCCTTTACACTAATTTGGTAATTTTCATGCATAGTGGTTTCCATTCTTGTATCTTCCTGCCCTTTTCACTCAATCAGTTCCTTTCCCTTTTGGGGTCCCATTCAAGTTTAGCTTCTTGATGGTCACCATTGGCCATCTCACTATCTTACACACTACCCTCCTCCTCATTATATTTTGCCTTAATGTAAAGTAGGGATTAATTATATATAACCTTATCCTACATCGATGAAGGATTTTTCTAATAATTTGATTCTAAGCTATATATCTACACCTAAGGAGACTCTTATTGGTGTACTTGTTTTGGAAGCTATTATGGGGTAGCTCTTGTGGTAGTGGTACTTGGGGGAGATGGTGGTAGGGGTGGAAAATTTGGAGGAGGAGAAGGTGAAGGTGAAGGTGGAGAAGGTAGAGGGAAAATGTGAGGATTAGGTTGAGGGGATGATGGGTCAGGGATAGATGAGTGTAGAGGCATAGAGTGAGAAGGAGATGGAGAAGTGTGGTGAGGCGATGGAAATAGATGAGGTGGTGAAGGGAAAGGTAGAGGTACATGAGGCATGGTGAGATGGGAAGAAATGGGTCTAGAGGGATGTGCCTATACCATCCTTTGCCTCTTTTGGGGGTCTTGGTGCCCACTTGAACTTGCCCTGACATCTAGTCACTTATTTTTCTTCAATTGTGGTGCTTAGGAATTCTTTCCTTGGGGTTTCCATCTTGTAGGTAGTTGTAGGGGTGAATAATGTAGAAAAAACTATGAGGTTACTCCCTAATCAAGGTCTGATTGATTTGTATGTCAATCAAGTCTATCTTTAACCTCTCTATATAGGCCTTTTTTCCTAGATATACATAAAGTTTTTAGAGGGTGTGAAGCTCTACATCAATCCTCTATAATTACAAAATGATAGGCTATGCATCATATATTTTATTGATGGAGTCAATAAATTACCACAAAAAGAAGGCATAAGGTATATTAATCCATGATAAAAACTCTCCTAATGGATTTATACAAATTTACATGAGGGAGAAATGTTGCTTTATAGTGAACTGTGCTTGATCTACAGCTAGGGGGAAAGTCCTTCAGAATGTGCCACTCATTCCCAAATGTCACCTTCCTCATATCAAACTAATACCTCATATTTATGTTATATGAGGGGGTGATATGCTAGGTTAATTAAATGACTTGTATCACTTCGTAGGGGACTTGTGAGTGGGAGGGTACACCCACTTCAATGCACCCAAATTGTAATATGACACCCTGATCTCATCAAAGACCATCAAAAGGAGGATTACTCCCTAGGGGAGCATATACATGGGCATCAAATGGGCCCTTTCTACATCTTAAATTATTTTATGGATAAATTATAGGGCCTAATTATACTTTATTCCCTATGAGACTTGGTGAGAAATATAAAGGTGTGCCATATCCACCTCCTTTTAGTAATCGATCCCTTTGATCTTGATGGAAATGATCCACACCACAAATCAAAGATAAAAATATTATAGGTTATTTATGTGCATTATTTTCCCCTAATTTTGATAAATTATCACTATGGAAGTCTTCTTTATCTCTTCCATGTCAGCCAAGTCATCGATCATACTCAACCCTGAGTACTGTAGTACCATGACTTTACTAATTTTCTTAAGGCTAATCTTTATGTTATGCCCAATAAAGTAGATATAGTCCTCATACATAAATGAGAGGATGAAATATAGTTCATTCATAGGTTTATTAAAGTAAGGTAACTTAAAGAGTTAGAAGAGCCTTATGTCATCTAATTGGTTTTTAATGGTTAAGTCATAGACCACTTGATTTCTTGTGTTAATGGTCTTGACCTAGTAGTCATTCTAGAGCTCTAATTCATTTCCTAGTTAATGATGGTTGTAATCAAATATGGTTACTATTGAATATTTAGAGACCCAGTTCTCCATGTACAAAATTGAATTTGGGTATTGCATCTCTTCTATCAATAGAGACAGAGGTGGAGATGTTGGGCCCTTTTGTGTCACTAATGTGTGTGCCGACCTTCCTTTCTTCACCATATTTTACCTTTATTTTTCCATGAATTTTCTCACTTCTCCTTTTATGTTCTATACTTATTCTACTCACTAATCTTATTCCTCTAGAGTCTCTTCTCTAATGGGAAACCAGTCTCCTTCGCTCACCTCTTCTTTTTTTGGGATAGTTGGTAACTTTTCAAGTCTCTAGGGTCTTTTTCTTAGGTCACATTAACCTTCAAGGAGATTAAAGGTTAATTCATGTCCGTCCCATGTTCTTAAATGAATATGTGGCAACAAACAAATTCACTTTAGCTTTTTGAGCTTAACACTTCATTAATGGTGGCCCTTTAACTTGCAACTTCAAAGATTACCACTTCTTTCCACCTATCTGGACTTAGAATATCTCTTTAACTAGGTAAAACCTATGTGTCTTTCCAAGGATATAAAAACTTTACTCTATGTAGGGTTTGATTAATTTATCTTTGGTGTGGTCACTTGCTCTTTGGCTCTAGTTTGTTGTTTATTATTATCTCTTGGTAACTCGAGAATTAATGCAATATAAAGCATAAAATGAATTTAACTTACCTATATATATGCTCCACAAGGGGGTTTACCTCATTAATTCCTTCCTTATCCACATCACTTTATAGTATAAATGTGTATCTTTTAATAGTCACCATATTTTGAACCTTACTTTATGCAATTAATGCCTTACTTTTTTGTCCCATCACATAATTAGCATGCTTCTTGCCATAACTAACCTCATCACATTAATGGCACGTCCTTTCTCTCACCTTTTTTTAGAGTGGGTGATATCTGTATCCCACCCTTTTGGTGTGGTGGAAGATAGCTATCCCATTTTAAATTTATAACATATGGTAGTAACCTTACCCCTTAATGTCTTAAATGACTCCCATGCCATTAATACCTTGCATGCCTATAATACTTGCATGCCCATATATTTTATGGACCCAACTATCTTATGATATTTATATTTTTACCCATTTTTAATTATTACTTATTACCCTACACTAAAATGGTTCGTGGTCCTCCATGAAAACAACATAAAATCTAAATTATAATAAAGAAAAGGGTTCATGCAATGAAGGCATTGCTTTTATTAAAAGAAATAACTATTAATCTAATGCCATATACCTTATTGATTGAAAATTTTAGTTTTTTTGATGTGAAATATGGTCAAAGTTGACTTCCATTATAGTCCCCTAGGAAGAACTGACCATCCATTCTTTATAATCGACATGCCCTGATAGGTTGAATACTATGTATGATAAATAGGCCATCTCAATGTATGCATATCTTGATAGGGTGGTGAAAAAACTTATATTCATATAATAAGGCCTTCATGTCTAGATAAAAATTCTTTTTATTGATATAGAAATCATTCCATGCCTTTTTCTTACATTTCTCTACATCCTAGTTCTAATGAGTGAGGAACCAGGTCTTATCTAATTGTATTAAACTATCCAAGTGTGATTTCAAAGATGCCTCATCATTTATTTGTCCTATACATGAAATACAAAGGGATGGAACCAAGAACTCTATTATCATCACTAATTCCTTCCCATACACCAAGTTGAATGGTGTGTTTTTAGTTAGGTGTTTGTAGGTAGTTTGGTAGGCCCAAAGTACTATGGACACTCTATCATCCTAATCAATATGGCCAACATTGTATATCTTCATTAAATTGGTACTTAGGATCTTATTTAAAGCTTCAATAGTTACATTAGATTTTGGGTGGTATGGTGTTGTCTTGTGGTGCACGATCATAAACTTAGCCAGTAAGATGCGAATTATTTCATTTAAAATCTATGTACCACAATAATTATTAAAACTAAGGGGGAACCAAAAATATGTTATGACATTCTCCCAAATGAATCAATAAGTATTATCAATAGTAAAATCATTTATTATTACTACTTTATCCCAACATGTAAGATAGCTAGTTGTTTTAATGATGTATCAATAACCCATTCATCATCCTATTGGAGTGATGGGCCCCACAAAATCAATAGCCCACTTTTCAAAAGGTTCCTAAGAAGGGATAGGTTATGAAGGCATAACACTTTGACTTTTAGGTTTACCTATGTACTAGTAGATGTCATATTTCCTAACATATGCCTTAGCATCTTGGAATAGAGCTGGCTACCAAATCCTAGCTAGTAGAACCTTGTACACTGTAACCTCGCCAACATAATGTCCACATATAATACCTTCATGAACTTCATGAAGTATATGAAGGCGTTCAAGTTGCATTACATAATGGTGAAACACCCCATAAAGGTTTATTTTTTATAGATCACTTGCTATGAGTTGAAAGGCTATGGTGTGGACCACAAGTTGCTTTTTCTTCTATAGAGTGAGAGATGTAGGTGGGGAGATAGTGTTTAAAAATGTTGTAATATCTTTTAGTTCTTTAGGTGACCATGTAACTCAAAAGAGTTGTAGGTTAGTAATATAATCCTCTATGGCATGTGAGGTTTATTCATTATCGATTGGGGATAGGTGGTCAGGTCTACTATTAGCCTTTCTAGGTTTTACCATTATAAAAAATTGCAATTCTTGGAATAGCACAATCCAGTGGCAAATCCTTTCATACAACACTAGTTTTTTTACTAAGTAATTTAAATCCTCATGATATGTATAGAAAATAAATGGAGTGGCTAAATGGTATTTTTGGAAATTTTGTAGGGCGTAAACCATGCCAAATTCATCCACATAGACATGAAATATCTTTGTCCAATCAGGGAACTATATCATAAGAGTAGTAACCAATTTTTTTAAGTGTTTTAAAAGCTTCCCTACAAGAACTAATCCATATGAACTACTCATTGTGCTTTAAAACTTCTTCTAGGGGCATGATAATCTTGGTATAACCACAACTAAACTTTATTTAATAACCCTTTTGCCCTAATAAGTTTTTCACCTTGTGATAAGTATTGGGTGTTGGTAGGTGAAGAATCATAGATACCTTCACTGGGTCCACTAGGAGTCCTTATAAATAATATGACCTAGGAGTATACCAAGAGGGGTCATGAATAGGCAATTCTTCAAGTTTAAGGATATTTATAGAACTTAAAATTGATCAAGCATGAGTATAAAATTAGTGCAATGGTCCTTAACTAAAACATATACCATCAAATCATCTAAATCAACTTGGAGGAACTTTTGAATGAAGTCCTTAAAGCCCTCAACTACTATGCATGAGAACACTGCTAGAAATTTTTTCAATCCAAAAGGCATAATATTATATGCAAATTATCCCCATTCAATGGTGAATGTTGTATTAGATTGGTCTTCCTCTACTATTTGGACTTGATGGTACCTCAATAATCCATCTATAAAGGAGTATACTTCACAACTAGTAACACCTTCAAGTATTTCCTCCATGAATGGCATTGGAAAGGGATTCGTCACATAAGAGCATTGAGCACTTGGTAGTCCACATAGATATAGATAAATCCATCATTTTTGATATTGATCACTATGAGACTAAACTAATCACATTTGGTAATATGAGTGATTACCCTAGTGAAGATCATACTGTTAATCTCTTGTTTAACACATACCTGGAGATTAGGATTCAGTTTGTATGTTTATTTTTTCATGGGTCAAGTTTCATCAAATAGATTGATGTGAATTTTCCCTAAATATAGATGGAATCCCTTAATTTTTTTATATCTCCTTAGGAAAACATCTTGATGTTATTTTAGTAACTCAAATATTTGTGAAATTTCTATGTAAGTGTAGTAGTTTCCTACCATAGACATCTTTTATTCTTGTCCCATGCCAATGTTGCATTTAATAGTATAAATAGGTCCTTGATAAGGGTTGTCCATTTGAGGAATTATTTATTAAATATTTCATGTACCAATGCTTTTATAAACATCTAAATGGTTGGTTAGTGGGTCGAGTGAAGTATATCCTTCACCTTCATCTACTTGGAAGATGAGCTTTTGCTTTCCCAGGTACATCTCTTCTCATCATTATTCATTAGGAATTAGAGTAGATGAAAGAAATAGATGTGATAAGGGCTTAGTGAATAAGTGTAAAGGTTCCTTGAGTTCTTTATGGATATTTCATAGGTTGTTTTCCATAATATTTGGGTCTCTAAGAATTGCTTCATGCATGGCCTAGAGAGTGAGGTGTAAGTCTATCCTAGTGAGGAATATGAGAGTACTAATGCCATTTTTTCCATTAGTAACTACCAAAACCTAGTTCTTATGTATTTTTCTTCATGAATGTACTAGGCCCATGCCCATGTGTGTAATGTCTCATAGAATACATGCACCCATAGGTAATCTAGTAGGTATGTTTCCTTATTTTTCCATATTATATCATAAGCTTTGATGTGAGGTTCAGGTGATTTTACACTAATATAACTAATTTTTCCGCTAACCTTATTATCATAATGGAATCTATGGTGTATAATAGAGCATAATTGATCCTAATATATAAGGCACTCTATATGGGTATTCCACCATTTGTGGTAGTACCATAAAAAAGAGTGATCTAATGACCTAATCTAGTCATTTTTGGTATCATAAAAATCTTAAAGATGATGGAAAAAGTCACATACCTCAATTTATCATTGAAATCATGGGGCTTCATCAATTATTTCTAGTGGTGGTCCTATCAGTGGCCCTCTCATTATTAAAACCGTGAGGCAAACAAACTTGTGATGTTTATGGAGTGGGCATGGGAGGTTCTCATAACTGTTGATGATGTTACATACTCTCCCAATGAGATCATAATAACCATGAGCCCATAAATTAAAATCATTTCTTGTAGTGTTGGAAATACATTGGATATCTATCCATCATAAAATACCATCTAGGGTTGGATCATGTTGATCATCATTCTAGGTTGTGACATTATATAAGTGGTTAATGTCTTCATCAACATTAACGAGATCTATATAGGGAGGTACTAGTGCTTGATCCAATGGTATGACCACACATTGATCAATATTCTATATCACATTATAAAGCTCAAATCTACATTATTCTTAGAGTACCAAGGTCTTCCTAGTAGAGTTGGGTAGTCATTAACTTTAGCTAACTCTAGAACCTCAAAATCTACTTTGAATGGTATTCCAAGTATGTCAACCATGGAATTATTGATAAACCCAATCAAGTGATCATGAGTCTTAATTACCATGAATAATACATGGGGTGAGGGTTGTAGCACTGAACTAGACATTTTTTGCCAAGTGTCCTTGGTAAGGACATTAAATTTTATGCCAGTATCTACTAAAATGTCTATGATTACCCATCCACCAATGGTAGTTGTTTTAATGAATTTATTGTTTATTATTTGAAAAGAGGAAAAGAAGAAACTAATTATGGGTATGGTTGAAAAACCTAATTGATAGTGTGTGCATTGAATTAGAATATTGTGAAGAGCTCCACATTGGCTCGAGAGGATGACCTGTAGATAAGAAAACACTCAAAAAAATTTGTTTGTTAGATAAATAGTTTAGTGGATTGCATAGAAATAGATATATCCTAGAAGTAAGGGATTCCTTAGGGGATATCAATCCACATGTTTTAAACAATTAAGTTAATAAATAGGAAAGAGAGTACTTGCATCAATAATCAAAAGATACTAAAACTGAACATAAGAATGTTTGTTTGGGAAATAAACTAGAAATGATTAAAATAGTGATTAGATAATTAATATTAGTGCTAGATGGTCAGGGTATGATTCAAAAAATTATAAAGGGATCTATGAATAAGTAGGGACACAAAAAATTAGGTTTGGTTAGGGGTATATAGGTGAAAATAGCTTACTAGTTTTTACTACCATAGTGACTGTCGATGGTTGGGTTGACCATTGGTGGTTCAAGTGACCATTAGTGGTCAAGGTGACCATTAGTAGTTGGACAAACTATCAGTGGTTGAGATAACCATTGATAGTTATTGTGTATGGATTTGGGTTGCTAAGAGGACTAGTTGATGAAATCACAAAGTGGATTCTTGAGAGATGGGTTGGTGTTAGGCTGAATGCAAAAAGAAAATAAAGTAGTGGAATACTAGAAACCTAATAATTATCTTGTAAAAAGTGGATTAGTTGGATTCTTGAGGTGGTTGACTCATTGGTGGATTCTAGCATGATTTTGATAGAGTAAGAGTACTTGGTGCTTTGGCATAACTATGGTGGTAAATTGGCTCTCTGATGTAGTAGCTAGGTTTTTAGATTGATGATGATGATTGACATATAAAGAGAGAGTTATAGATGCACAAGATCTTGAAAAAAATTACAATTTTTTAGATCAATTTCACCTCTTTGCTTCTCTCTTCTTAAAGACAAGACAAGAGAGTTGTAACATCATGTGAACTAGTCCCTCTAATTATAACTCACTCATGTAATGGCTCACACACAAATGAGGATAAGTTATTTTTAGAAAAGCAAAGTAGGTGAGTTTACATATTAGTTTTTAAGGAGGTGTACCCTGATCATCGATGGTTAGGGTGATCGTCAGTGGTCAACCTGACCATCAGCAGTTGAGAGTAAAGGGTAAAAAGTGGGTGAAGGCTAGGTTAAGTTAGTTAAGTTAAACTAACTATGGGTTAGGTTTAATTATAGGTTAGAGGCTTAAATGGTCCTAAATGGGTCCTAAGGTAGTCTATGTGTGTTTTTGACATTCAGAATTATAGTGTGTAGATTTATGTTGTCTAAATTTTGCCCCTTTTTGTTATGTAGATTAGAATTAACTAGCTTCAAAATAAAAACCTATGTTGGTCAAAGGTCTGGTTACCTCGAGTATGAGAGGAGGTGTTACCCCTTAAACTAAGAATAGATGAGGGAAAATAGAATTAGGTATAGGTTTGATAAGGTGGGTGAAGGTGATGATGAAGGTTTGAGGTTAATGGGTTGGGCACTAAATCACAAATAGTAATGCAAAGTGAGATAAAAGGTATGATATCTAAGATCATGCAAATATGAGGTTGCCATAATTGATAATAATAAAGGTTGGTTCTAAGGGACAAGTGACCAATGTGCCACATGACATAGTTAGGCATGGTGGTTGGGTACACTTATTAGTCTCCTAAACAAGGTTGGTGTTTTAGTGGGTATCCAAGGTAGGAAGTTATTTAGATAAAAACACAAATGGGGAAAGTGTCATTAGTATCTAAGGGATGAAGTTCTCCCAAAAAGACACAACTAGGCTAGGTAAGTGTGAGGTGGTATAAATTCAAAAAAAAATCAACATGGTAAAGTTGTCACTGCAATCAAAGGATCAGATTAAAAGTGTCATAAAATTCACATTAGTTGGGCCTAAATGGACCAATGATGAGGTGATGAGGTTATTAGGGTGGGTAGAGAAGGTAGTCTCCATAGGTGCGTGAGTTGAGTTGATTATTGTTTAAAGATGACTTGCTCAAGGTAAGAGTAAAGAAGGTGGGGTCACCTAACTATTGATGATTAGTGTAAAACCCAAGAAACCTAATGGGTAAAAAGTAAAAGTGAAATTAATTTATCTCATTTTAACTTTTTTAACCTTGAATTTAAGCTCTAGTACTTGGCATTTTGTGGTGAATGTGAGTGCTAACAATTTTCTTGTTAGTGGGTGAAATTTGGTTATTTATTGAGGTGGACTAAGGATACCATTAGGATGCAAGGAGCATGTGAGTATAGATGAGGATGGCAAGATATATTCTTGACTCCCTAATGGAGGTCATGAAATGAGGTAGGGGGTGCCTTATATTTGATAGTTTATTTAGATTTTTTCAATTACATTGGGTTGGTAGGATAGGGTAGTTTAAAAATGCTTAGTTGGGTATGTTATGCCCTATGTAGGGTTTTTGTGGATTCAAGTAAATAGATAGGTAAAATTTGGAATTTTGGAGTGGGTAGAGGGGTTAGGATGGATAATTAGGTGGTTTATCTATCATTTGGGTAGGTTTTGGGGGTAGCTAGCATTTAGGTGTTCTAGCCTTAGAACACACATAGTAACCATTGATGGTTAGGTATGACCATAAATGATTGACACCCTTAGAAAAGAGTATGCCTAACCATTGATGGTCACCATGACCATTAGTGGTCAAATAGGTTAAAGAGAGGTATGGAAAAATTTTAAATGTTAAGGCCAAATGAGATGATTGTTGCTAGGTATAGTCTCGTGTGTTAGGAAGAAAATTAGTAGTCATTAAGTAGATGGATAAGATGGATAAGGTAATAGGTCATGTGTGTAAAAGTTGGGTTAGATTATAAGGTACTTATTAGGTGTGGACTTGGATAAGAGTTTAGAGTGTCCAGATAGGTCATTTTTTAGGTAAAAAGGTTTGGGTGACTAAACTATGCTTCCATTTGGGTGCAAGGTAGGGAGAAGATACATATGCATGACTAAGTGCCATGTATCTTCATTGATATCCAATAGGGGATGACCCTAGCTAATTGTTCCAACATGGAAAAGGTGGGGTTGGGAGCCATGAGGCACTATCAACATGTGGTTCAAGATGCATCCATGGTCATAACACATATTGAGAGATGGGATTTCACTACAAACACTTTCCTATTATCGATTGACAAGATGACTATATTGTTTAAGGATGTGTATAAGATCACTTGACTTCCACCCTATGGTGATCTGATTTACCATATAAAGTGGGAGGAGTGGGATGATCACATCAAGATTTTGTACAAAGATTACAGTGATTAGGTCAGATGGCATGCTGAAGGGTTTAGGTATATTGCATTATTTCAGAGGACTCTAGATGAGTGGAGGATCATGACCATGTTGATGATTATTGTTAAATTCTTTAGGCTTCCTAACTCAAGTAGTGGGAGGTTTCCATAGTTGTTACTTGGGGTGCTAGTAGAGTTATTACTAGGTCAGATGGTATTTGGTTACGTGTTTATTTTACTTATATAGGTATATAGGGATTTATGGGGTTTTAGGTCCCATAGGATATATGGAATTAGTTTCAACCTTTTTCTACATTATTGGTCCTATGAGCAAATTAGGGTGCTAAGGATAGTAGAGTTTTCATGGGTAGGTTTTACATAGATTGATTTTCCTATCAGTTTTATGCAATAGAGGGGTGATTTTATTATGTCATGTAAAGGAGGTGGGGGACATGATGTGGAGTGGTTCATGGGTGTAATGGGTACACTAGTGATAGGGGATATCAGTTGGAGGCCTTACATTTAGTTTACATCATGGCTAGGCTATAAGAGGCAGACCCTCCCTTTAGAGCTATAAATGGATACTCAGTAGGTGAGATGGGGAGGTGGAGTTGATCCCATTTTATAGGGTATATTGATAGTTCATCCTATTAAATGGTATTCAAGGTGTATTCCCCAATTATAGGCAAGAGGATTTCAATATTTTGATTCTAGAGCCACATCTTGTGCCTACTTTGTTAGACTTTAAGGAGATTCTAGCTAGGGCATAAATAGATGATGCTAGTTTTTAGATGGATATATGGCATGTTACTAGCCTATATATGTAGTTATAAACATTGGTATGGATGATGGAGGTGTGAGGACCAATGTTGTGGATCTAGTTAGTCATGATGGATAGGTAGGAGTAGCTTTAGCCACGACATAAGGATAGGTTAAAGTGTTACAAGGGCAAGTGTCCATGTTGTAGGGCCATATTATTAGATTATAGGGTCAAATTACTACCTTATAGGGTTAGCTTGCTACTATGATAGGTGAGAGAAATCAAGATAGGACATCTCTAGGCTTAGTGACCCAAGAAAAAGACTCTTTGAGATAGAGAGGAGGAGAAGTACCTGCAACACAAGCATGGCCACTAGGTTTTATCCTTATGGCATGATACCTATCTACAGTAGAGGAGCTATGGTACTATGAGGCCATAGCTTTGACACAGTGTCCAAAATCAATGATATGATGAGTATAGGCCTATCTTGGTATGTGGTGCCATTGTAGTGACACTAGGGTAGTGGATAGTGTCTATATCTGGACAAACAAGGATAAGTAGGGGATCGATATGTATAATAGGTAGGCAAGCACCAAGATCCAGTGGTGCTCTAGGAGGTAATGGTGTCTCTAGGTCATATATATAGCTAGATTATGACATTTTATATATCATTTTGATTATAGCATATGATCTGATGTAGTGAGATGTACATTTTTGAAAGAGAGATATGTCTAACTACTTTTACACATTATTATGCTATTTGACTCATGAGTTTATACATATCATTTTTGTTTATGCTCATGTTCATGGTTTATGGTTTATGACTTAATATTGATGTTTATATGTGATTATGGATAGATACTAGACACTAACATAGGCTTATCTAGGCATGAGAAGGATTTTATTTATGGTTATGCTTATGACATGCTAAATTTTAATGATTATATACTACATTATTTTAGAGTTTAGACATGTGGTGAAAAATGGTTGGTTGCTTTAATTGATCATGGATGTTTCATTATTATTATTATTGGTATGGTTATGCTTATTGTTAATGTTTAAGATAAAACACATGAGGTAGTTTAATGAATAGTACTAGATGGGAGACTAAAAAATCTAATCAAGAGACAAATATCATAATGAAAATATCAACTAGTCACGATAGAATAAGAAGAGGTTAGGATGCCTCTTTATTGACAAGGAATAAAACAAAGCCAAATTTATATTAACTTAATGAACATAATCCCTTCAAATGATTTGCATGAGCATTTGTTAGTTGGTTAAAGGTGTCTTGACCACATGATGTCAAGTACGCTCAAGAATCCATTTCATATTGTGTAAATGGGAGATGGGTGAAAATGGAACCTTCTTGTGAGACTAGAATGCCTCTTTTGTAGGATTCCAAATATCTAGGATAAATAAGATTATGTCAAAACTATGTACACTAATCAATGCAAAAAATCTAGCTGTGAAAGCTGGTTGTAGATTCCACCTTATTATGTTTCTTGAGAGCCAATTGTAGCTTTCAAGATTATTTTGATTTGGTTTTTTTTTTTAATTTTGATAATGGGTCTTTGGTTTTATTATTTTATGTGGGAAGTTGATTGATGTGAAAAGCTTCCATGAAATCATCGTGCTTTTGATAAAATGCTTTACTTAGCCATCCTTCAAGGGAGTGGTCTAAATTTATGTACTTTATCTAATGCTTTTGATAGTTTTCCTTCAAGGGATTAGTCTACCTTACATTTGGGAATTTAAAATAAATTTTCAATAGCTATCCTTCAAGGGAGTAATCTAAAAATTTTGGGAATGACCCATGATTGATAGTGATAGAAATTTTATTATTTTTCTTGACATATACTTTCTTATATAGGCTTAAGGGTTCACCTTTATGAAGGAAAAACTAAAACAACAAGAATATTAATTAGGTATAAAGAGGTTTAGGTGACAATGACCATGGGAATCCATCTTATGAAGTTGTGGAAAGTACCATGAGAACCATACCATGGGTAGAGTTGTGATACCCATTGTTTAAGATAAGTCTATATCGATGATAGTTAATCACATGATTTGGTTATAATCAGTTGCCCTTAAACTAGGGAGATGGAATGTAGGTAGATAATGAGGGATGAATTTAAGTTAAACAAAAGGTGAGCTTGATCATTCTTAGCAAAAGAATAGATGTATATGTGAAGCATTGATGGGCTCAAGTTCTTGGTGGCTTTTAAGAGAAGACAATCGATAAGCTCTTGATCCATACCAGTGGGTTATGATATAAGGTCCAAGCCAATTGAAAGTAAAATTTTTGTGCTTTATTTTATCTATATTGGTGACATGCTGGTTTTCCTTTAGAATAAGATCTCTGATATTGAATTCTCATATTTTAAGGTGTTTTTTATAAGCATTATTAACACACTCTTGATAGTCATGGAGACGAGTAAGGTCTGATAAATAATGCATGTCAAGTAGATCAAGATGGGATAAATATCACTGATGATAATCATCCTACAAAATGAGATATTGCAAAGATATGTGAAGAGAGGGTATTTGGACTTCAAAAGGTAAGACGTCCTCTGATCCAAACATAAGAGAGAAAGGGTGGCACCTATAGGGGTTTTAATGCTAGTATAGCATGCCCATAAGGGGAAGGGGATGTGTAAACTCCAATATTGACCAGATGCATTGAACATTTTAGTTAGCATGTTATTAAGATTTTTGTTAGAAGCTTATACCTGTCCATTTTCTTGAGGGAAATAGGGTGAGAAGAAACTTAAATTAATGTTGAATGTGTCACATAGACCTTAGAATTGATTTTTCTTAAAATATCTACCATTGTCAGTGATAATCTTATGAGGAACATCAAAATGGTAGATAATGTGGTGGTTGATAAAGTCGACAATCATTTCTACTTTAGTTGAGACTGAAGGAATAACGTCTACCCACTTGATAAAATATTCATTCATGATAATGATAGAATGGTGTCATTGTGAATAATGAGGATTAATTTCACCAATGAGGTCTAGACCCCATTATAAAAAAGGATATAAATTGGTGGAAACTTGAAGACTATAGCTAGGCACATGATGTAGATTAGTGTGTTGTTGACACTTGACACACATTTTCACATAATCATAATAGTCTTGGTTAAGGGTAGGTAAATAATAGCCTAGGTGAAGGATAATCTTAGTTACATTAATGCCACTAAAGTGTCCCCCACATATACCATCATGCATTTCCTTGATAGCATGAGAGGCTTCATGACTACATAGGTAATGAAAGAGGAGGCCATCAAAGTTACACTTATAAAAGATACCTCTTAGTGTGGTATAGCATGAGGTAATCTAGATAATTGAGAATTCTTAAGGAAGCCATAAGGAAATATGCCAAGGTTAATATAGTAAAATTTTTGTTGATACCAAAGGTTAGGTTAGGTCTCCTCAACATTAAAAATGATGGGAGAATCTAGTTTGACATAAGAAGGTTGGGTAAATCTCTAGATAATGATAGATATCTTAGAATCTAAAGGTGCAAATGGCATTTTAGAGGTGAGGGAAGTCATGATGTCAATGAACTTGTTAGTAGATCATGGGGTTGACTAGATGTGGTAGTGTTTAGATGATGCTAAGAGTTTATCAACTAGTTGATTGCACTATTTTAAGAAATCATTCTTACATAGGTAAGATCCATTGATTTGATTGACCAAAATTTGGGAGTCACCAAATATGTTGATTATTTTGACCCCTAGGGCTAAAGCAGTTTGAAGGCCTATCACTAGGGCTTCATACTCAGCCATGTTATTAGTACATTCAAAATCAAACTTGAAGGACAAAGGGAGAGGTCCACCATTAAAGGGGATAAGGATGATACCTATTCCCCCACCATGTTGACACTTTGATCCATCAAATAACATGGTGACTTGATAGGTGAAATATATAAGAGAGAGGGTCATGATGGAATCATCAAGGAACTCAAGAGGAGGAAGTTAGTTGTCTTCTAAAGGTGATTCAACTAGTTATTTAGAAATTAATTTCCCCTTAAATTATTTTGAAGGAATTCAAGGTCAAAATTTGCTAATAAAATGAGCCACCTTTGCATACACTAGTTTTGTTATGGTTTGGAGTGCATGTACTTGAGTGGGTTGGTGTTGGTTATGACATAGGTTTTATGGTTAAGAAGGTAGTGGTAAAGTTTGGTAGCCATGAAGAATAAATCTAAGCAAAGTTTCTCAGTATGGGTATACTGAGTCTCATACTCTACAATCATGTGTATAATGTAACATATGGATTGCTCTTTGTTTTTCTCATCTTGGTGAGCTATAAATTCCCCTAAGGAATGGTTAGTGCTAGGGATATAAAGGTAAAAATGGTGGTTGTATTTAGGAGGGGTAAGGATAAGTGGTGACAAAATGTACTCTTTGATAAAATCAAAGGCCTTTTGATAATTGCTATTCCACTTGAAAGATACTTCCTTATTTAGAAGGTGGTGGAAAGGTTGGCATCGGTCTAAAAGATGAGAAATGAAACAATGAATGGATTGAAGTTTTCTGTACAGGTTATACAATTACTTAAGGTTGGTTAGAAGAAGCATGTCTAGGATTGCTTTTATTTTGGTGGGATAGAATTACATTCCATGAAGGGAGATAATTAAACTAAGAAGCTTTCCTTATAGGAATCCAAAATGCACTTCTTGGGGTTAAGATGGACATGATAATGAATAAGGAATTCAAAGATGATTTAAAAAATGGCCAAGTGATCCTTCTAGGGTTTGGATTTTTTGAGAAGGTCATCCACATAGTCCTTAACAATATTATGGATAAATTCAAGGAAGATATTGGTAGGTTGCACTAGCATTATTTAGTCTAAAAGGTAGACTCTATAGAAAAAAGGTTCCCTAAGGGGTGGTGAAGGTAGTTCTATGCTGATATTTAGGAGCAATTAAGATATGATTATAACCCAATAACCTATCTATGAGAGATAACATCTTGTGACCATTTTTAAGATTACAAGCTAGTCATTGCTTAGTAGAGAAAAGTAATCTTCTTAGTAGGTGAGGTTGAGGTCATGAAAGTCCACAATGCATAATCCCCCTATGGATTTGGTGACAAGTAAAACATTCAAGACCCGTTAGGGGTAGCCAATGGGTTGAATGAAATTGACAAATAAGAAACACTAAAGCTCCTCTTTGATGAGAAGGGATATGTGAGGGTGCATGCATTGAAGCTTATACTTGATAGGCTTGTCATCATGGTTAGTGACTATGTTATGGGTGGAAATGGTGGGCTCAATCCTAGGTATGTCACTATAAGACCAAGAAAAGGCTATGCTATGGTCTTGGAGGAAAGAGGGGAAGTCTTAAAGTTCTTTGGCATTTAGTCATCAGATTATTTTGATAATGCAGGGGTTATTTGAAGTACCCAAGTTGATATTCATGGTAGATTCATTCAACATGGTCAAGGTCTCAAAAAGAAGGGATTTTTGGATGGAGGAATCTAGGGCACCAATATAGGTGAGAATAAAATCATCATACTAATATTAAACAGTGTTAATGGTAAGAGAGTCATTTCCTATCATCTCAGTATGGGTCAAAGGGATGGTTACAATCACCCCTTCTTTTTGATAAGTCAGGGGTCCAAGGTTGATCATGTTGATGAAAAAAAGTTAGGTAGGATAATGTCATCATCCTCACACATAATTGGAGGTGAGGAAGAGGCATCTTACTCAAGAATGGTAGCAGTGGGTTATTTGGATTTCTTCTTATTAGGTAAGATGAAACCAAGTCCATGATTCTAATGTAGCTTCCTAGTTTCGATGGTGACCAGTTCATGTGGGTCATGATCATATCTCCCAAGTCTGAAGCCTTTTCAAGTAAACCGATGGAGGTATGTATTGGTGAAGCTTGGTTTATCTAGGTAAGAGAAACTAGTGGTGAATGGTGAAGGTGGAAGAGAGGTAGTAGAAACACCAAGTAATTTTTCAAGTCCCCCATACACAAAATGGTCTGACAGTGGGGAATTCCAAAGGTAATAATAGTCATGACATTGGGGTCCTATCCTAGCTAGTTAGTAAGTTGTCCATACTCATGAGGAGTAGGGAAAGTGTCAAGGGATAAAAGGTGATACTCCCCCAGTGAAAGGCAATAGAATGCTAATTCCAAAGGGTCTATGGTGGGGATTTGGTATGAAGAGATAGAGAAACTAGTCATTGCCTCATGGGCAAAAGGGGATATGATATCTAATTTGGTGGTTAAAGGTTGGGTTTTAGCTTCTAAGGTTGTGCTAGATGGGGTTATGAGTACATCATTGAGGTGATACGTCATATTACATGTTGATAAATGACTTGGGTTAGGTTGGATGGTGATGACCTGGCCTTTGTTCTCAAACTTAATGTAATGGTGGAGGGTAGAGGGAACACAACCCATAGAGTGAATCTAAGGTTGTCCCAACAAGATGTTGTATTGGAATTCACCTTATACAACATAGAAAAGTTTGAGGAGTGTGTGGGTTCCTAAATGGATATGAATGAAAAAAATGCCCAAGGTAGTGGCTATGGTATGATCAAAGGAATGAAATATGACCAATTATTTGGACATGACATTTTTTGATAAGTTGAGTTGGTTGTAGGCATGAAAGGAGATGATGTTAATTATGTTTCCCCCATCAATCATGAGCTATTTGATGTGGGTTTTATTGATGTAAGTAGTAATAAAGAGAGGGGTATTTGGGTCTTCAATATGGATGGAGGGTATTTTTGAATCCTTGAAGGTAACAAGGTTGGAAATTTGAAGTGTGCCAATAAAGGTCGATAGAGGTTGGGTGTCCTTTGGTTAGACCTCAATGGATTAAAAATACTCTATTTATGCTTAGAGATGATGGGGAGAGATAGATATCAACTCATACAAACTCATCTTTATTGAGGTATAGTGAAGTTGCTTGAGGATAACTCTCTTGATGGATTTTGAGGGATTAGATTGGGAGGCACCTAAAATAGACACTTTGGTTTTGGTGGAAGATGGATATGGATGGGTGTGGGTTGGTTGGGATTTTGAAGATGGATACATCTATGGAATGGATAACTTAGCCTTCCCCTTATCCTTCTACTGTGATCTTGTGACCACATTGATAGTATAGATAGAAAGAGAGGTTAAGGTAGTAGAGTGGTCAGATTTGTCTTCACTCTTAGATGAAATTGGAGAAGTAGGAAATTTTTGGGTAGATATGGTTATTATTTGGATTGGTATGGGCCCATAAGAGGTTCTTATATTAATAGATCATCCATATCATAGAGATAATAGATAATAGTCTAGAGAGCTTTACATTTCTCCATGTCATGGCTAGGTGTCCTATGATAAGAATTCACTTGATGATCATTGTACCAGATAGATTTTGAATTTATAGGATCAAAGGGCCTGATGGGAGGTAAGTATAAAAAATAATTTTGTAATAACTTGTGGAAAATGATCAAGTAGGACTCGGCTAAAGGTGGTAGGCATGTGGCAGTCTTTGCCTTGATGGTTTAAGTAGGAGGTTATTTGGAGATAAGTTTGGTGGTAGGTTTTTTGGGTAGGGTGGTACATTTGTGTGATGACCTCAGTTTAGGAAAGGAGGTTGATGATATCGATGTGGAATATTTTAAATTAGGTGGCTTAGTTATTATTGTCATAATGAAAAGAGGTGCATTGGAAAGTAACTATGAAGGTGTAACCAAAAGAGGTGGTGGGGTTTTGGTAGTGGTAATTGGTTTCCTTTTCATAGTAGAAGGATGAGGCCTTGAATTGAGGGTAAGGTTGAGAGATGAAAATTTTTGGTCTTCCAAATTTTGTGTGGTTTTACCTCTTTGGTGACTTTGGTCTAGCATTTGGTTGTTGGTTATGGTAAGACAAGATCTACCTTCACTGAGGGATGACTAAGGTTTGGTATGGGGAAGGTGACAAGGTTATTAATTGGTTTGGCTAGTTTGGTTTGAGAAGGTGATTTGGTTTCTTGGGATTTAGGTGCCTTGGATGGTTTATGGATTATTATAGTGGTAAAAATTTCTATTGGTTTGGTCGATAGGGTAGGAGTTCAGATAGCAGAAGTGGTGGGTTGGTCTGCTAAAGGTATGATTGGTTGTTCTTGATTAGTGATATAGGGTATCATTAATTTATTCCATAAGGTGGATTGATCCATGTTAAGTTTGGAGATAAATTCCAATTTTTAAACTAGCTTAGAGGATAGTTTTTAGGTTGGTTTGATCCCTTGAATAGTTGATCTGAAAGATAAGCCCATAGGTAGAGACATATGGATGGTAACCTCATCCTCTTCCTCAATCAAAGGATTCAAGGTTGAGATAGGTGGTTCCTCAGTGGGGGGAGTAGACATGGGCATTTCATCCTTGGAAATAATCTCTAAAGGAGGATTGAGATGCTTGGTAGTTGAAGGCAAAGATAACGTAGTGATGGTTGGTCATCCTAATATGTTAGTTGAAAGGGAAACTAGTGGCACCACTACCTCAATAAGTGGAGGTGGAGAGGATGGCACTTCCTCAGTTTGGGTTTATGAAGGGAAGGTAACTCCACTATCTCAATAAATGGTGAAGGTGGAGGACCAAAAGATTGGGTACTAGGTGGTTCAGTAATGGGCACACTAAGGACCTTGTTAAGTATATGGGTATCATGAGAACACTCAACATTGTCACTCTCATTCTTGGTGTGATCATGGTTTTCGAAGGGCTACCTAAATATATCAAGGCCTTAGTTCGATGGTGCATTGGGGTTATCTAATGTAAGTTCCCCCTTTTCAATGAGGGATTGGATAAGGCTCTTAAAGGTGTTGCACCTACTAACATCATGTCCTATTACCCAATGAAAGGCACATATATTTTTATCATTGAACCAACTAGGTGAAGGATGAGAAGCATCAAATTACTAAGGAGGTTTGATATGAGGAAATTCTCCAATATTGAAGCATAAGACTCTTTAAGTGGAATGAATTTCTTATAGTTGTTCTGGTTTTGGTTTCTCAAGTTTTTATTTGAGGAACTAGAGGAATTTGGTTGCTTGATAGAAGGCGTAGGAAAGGTTTTTAGGAAAATCACATTCACGGTTCCCTTACTCTTGGTGTTGGTATTGGACTAGTTAATTGACTTGGAGGAATAAGCCTCATTGGTTTTATAGGTTTAATTATTGTTTTTGATATTTAGATTTATTTCATCAATGGCTTTATTATCTAACATATGTGCCATGGTAAAATATTCATCAAAGTTTTGGAAGCTTTGGACATGTAGTGTAAAGGAGATATGCTTGGCACATGCCCGATCAAAGATCTCTATGAGTTCAAGTTGATGTAGGGAGGAGAGTTAGTTAACTAGAATCATCCAATGAGTGAAAAAATTGACAATGGATTCATCCTCAAAATATAGGATAGAGTAGAGGTCGATGATAGAAATTTTCTTGGAGATATTGATAAAAAAAAGTAGTCCAAGAAGGTTTGAGCCAATTGGGTGGAGAAAAGGGAGTGCTTGGGTATGGCACTATACCAATCTAATGTTGGACTGGCCAAAGACATGGGAAATGTATGGAGAAGAAGATCATCATCATAGGTGATGAGATAACATGCATGCCTAAATTCCCTAAGGTGCTATTGGGGATCCTCCTTATTTTGAAATTTAGAGAACTTGAGAAGTTCCCATTGGGGAGGATATGACCTGATAGGTATAGATGGATGGATGGGATCATTATAGATTTGGTCATTTAACAAGATGTTGTGAGCAACCAAAATGGATGACTCTAAGGTGGTCATATTGTCCATAAACATATCTATTAGGTCTATTTGGGGTTGTACACCTAGGAGGTTTTAATATGCATACTACTATAGTGGTTAGGAGACATGCTGATAATGGGGAGAAGGTTGGGAGGTTACCACATATTGGTAAGTGGATGTCAATGGTTGGGTGGAAGATACATAATGGTAGGTATATGTAGGTGATTGGGTAGAGGCTAGGGGTACATGCCCTTGTAGGTTAGGGATGTAACTAAAGTTTTATGTAAGAGGTGTTTTTTGGATAGGAGCAATAGTTAGGTTGGTGATTGATGGAAGGGTGGTGACCCTTGTACTCAATGATGGAAAGGTAGAGGGTATGGCCATAATAAGGATTTGAAGTGGAGTAGTGGTTGATGGATTGGGGATAGCTAGAAGAAGGTTAGTAGTGATAGAGGTAGGTGCTCCTATGGTGGAGTGGTTGGTAGGAGTGGAAGGTACAAGGGTAGTGGTAGTTTGGGTTGGTTGGTTTTCTATGGTAGTCTCAAAAGGGTTGTTGGTTGATGAGGAAGCTTGGGTAATAAACAGTTGGATAGTAACAATGGAAATATAGGTATTCCCCATGAGGTGGAGAGGCATGCAGTAAGGTGGATCTATGGGTGGGGCTAAAACCAAGGCATGGTAGTTCATGGTTGTAATATAATGTTGCAAGGCCATGGGATTGCTATCTAAGAAAGTATAAAAAATTTAATCTCCTTGAGGAACCTCTTGAGGGAAATTAGGACTTCTTGAGGGATGAGGAGAATCTACTGGTTCAAAAAAGTAGTCCATGGATGAAGAGGTAGGTTGGCTTGGTGATAGGTTTTGATCTACAAGGTATCTTTGTTGTTGAAGAGTGAGAACCATATGAGATAGGGTATATAACAAGCATAAACATCCTTGCTACTCAAACAAAGAGAAAATAAGAAAATGATCAAAGAAATCAAATCACACTCTAAAAGATATGTTATGCCCTAGAGTTTTAATTAATCTAGATTTTGGCTTATGCCTTAAGAATTTGTGTGACTAAAATTGGTTTGTAGAACAAGTACTAGAGAGGAAGTCTAAGTTTGGTTTTAGGTTTTTTTTTAGTGCTAAAAAATAATCTATATTTGAATCAATATATGGATTAGTATTGGGGCCTACCCCCTCACTTCACATACCATAGTGATAAGGGTGTTAAGTGCTTAGCCAATATATATTGATATCCAAAGATTATACTCAACTAGAGAGTTGAATTGGTTCTCCCCTTAGTAATGAACTCTAAGTGGGATTACTAGGAAAGGGCATGTTTATCACTAGGTGATGAAATATTAGTCATGCCTTGTCTCAAGTTTGTTTGGTTTTTAATTGATGAAAGTGGTTTGGCTGAGTGTGTGGAACAAAGAGTGAAGCTATGATAAATTACTTTGTTTTTAAGTTAATCTATGTCAATTAAACTTTCAATAAGTTTATGTATGCACTTAATTTTAAGCCCAAAAGAATCCTTTCATTTTTTTAATAAACACATAATAGAGAGTGAATGCAAGAAAAAAAGAACATAAGTAGAGACATAAGGGTCCCACCAGGTGTGCTAGAATGTTTCAATGAATTTATTGATTATTATTGGAAAAAAGGAAAAGAAGAAACTAAGTATGGGTGTGGTTGAAAAACTTGATTGATAGTGCATGCATTGAATTAGAAGATTGTGAAAAACTCCTCTTTGGCTTGAGAGGATGATTTACAGATAAGAAATTAGTAAAGCAAATTTGTTTGTTAGATAGATAGTTGAGTGGATTGCATAGTGATAGATATATCTCAAAAGCAAGAGATTATTTAGGGGTTGTCAATCCACACATTTTAAATAATTAAGTTCATAAAGAGGAAAGAGAGCACTTGCATCAATAATCAAAAGATATTGAAACTGAACACAAGAATGCTTGCTTAGGAAACATACTAGAAATGATTAATATAGTGATTAAATAATTAATACTAGTGATAAATGGTTGGGGTATGCTTAAAAAAATCAAAAAGGGGTCTATAAAAAAGCAGGGGCATAGAAAACTAGGTTTGGTTAGGGGTAGATAGGTGAAAATAGCTTACTAGTTTTTACTACCATAGTGACCATCAGTGGTTGGGCCAACCATTGATGGTTGAGGTGACCATTAGTGGTCAAGGTGACTATAAATAGTTAGACAAACTATTAACGTTTATTGTGTATGGCTCTAGGTTGTTAAGAGGGCTAGTTGATAGGATCACAAAGTGGATTCTTGAGAGATGGGTTGGTGTTGGGCTGAATGAAAAAACAAATAAAGTAGTGGAAGATTGGGTGGATGCTTGAAGTGGTTGACTCATTGGTGGAATTTGGCATGATTCTAGTAGAGTAATAGTACCTGGAGCTTTGGTAGAGCTACAGTGGTAAATTGGCTCTTTCATGTAGTAGTTGGTTTATTGGATTGATGATGATGATTAACCTACAAAGAGAGAGTTATAGATGCATAATCTCCTAAAAATAATTATATATTTGTAGATGGATTTCACCTCTGTGATCCTCTCTTCTTATAGACAAGGAAAGAGACATGCAATAGCATGTGAATTGGGCCTTCTAATTACAACTCACTCATATAATAGATTTTACATGGATGAGGATAAGTTATTTTTAGAAAAGCATGTTAGGTGATTTTACATGTTAGTTTTTAAGGAGGGACACCTTGACCATTTATAGTTAGGGTGATCATCAGCGGTCAACCTAACCATCGACGATCAAGGGTAAAGGATAAAAAGTGGGTGAAGGCTAGGCTAAGTCAGTTAAATTAAATTTACTATGGGTTAGGTTTGGTTAGGGGTTAGAGGTTCAAATGGTCCTAAGGTGGTTCAAGGGTGTTTTAAACATTTATAATCATAGTGTAAATATCTTTTATGTCTAAAATAGCATTAACCAATATCTCTCTATCTTTTGGGGGAGTAGATGAAATAGGAGTGTCCTAATACTAGGCATGATTTAAATAGTGGTCCTCACTTTATCAAATGATGTGAGGGTGAATTCCATTTGATAGTTACGATTAACTCTTTAGCCAAGCATTAATTTTTGGGACAATATCTATATCCAACATCCACTTACATAGTTATTGGAAGTCATCCCATGCCACAGGTCAAAGTTTAGCTTCCTTTTACATAGTAGCACACTGCATTACATATTTATCTTTGAAGAATTAAACCTCACCCTAAAGTTTTCATATGAGTGCCATCATATTTTGGAGGACATCCTTTTGATGTTGAACATCAGGATAATTTTTAGTTCATGGTTTTTCCCATTTTACCTTCTCGATCAGATTAGTTGTTGATTAGGTCTATCCCCCACTATGATTAGTAATTTTTTTGTTTAATAGTAATTATGGTTGGGTGTGAATGCCATTTTAGTTTATTAATTTGAATAATATTGGTGACATTTTCATTTTTCTCCTTGGTCATATCCCCATATAGATCAAGACACTCTCCAACCAATGGTCCTTTCTGTAAAATGCACATATCAGGTACTCTAGGTACCCCCTTTGATAGTAGTCTAGAGATTGATATTTATAACAAGTTCTAGGTGGTAATTAACCACGTCCTAATAATCATTCTCTCTTTCATCCATGCTATCCATCATTATATTTAGTATTAATTATTGAGGTTTGGGATGTGTCATGCGCTCAAGCTTCATAGATATCACTGATCAATCGATATTCATTGGTGTCATGAGTGTGGGCATCACAAATTTTAAAATACTTAAACACTTTAGTGTGTGTATCCCATTGTATAAGAGGACAAGAATAAACATAATTCTCCTCATGGTAGATTCCAAATGTTTGTTTACGTACCATGTGGATTTTCTTGTATGGGCAGTTACTCCTTGTATGCCCTTTTGTTTCATAGTTAGTACACCGAACACCACTATGTATTTCATGTGCATTGTTGGCTATTAAATTTTATAGCTATGATGCCATTAAGGCTATTTGGGCCTCCATAAATGGATTAATATTGGTTTCAATTATTATAACTACTTTAGTGTATAAAGTAGCTTCCAAGGCCTTCCATAAGCTAGTGAGGGTTCATTGTGATAGGGTTTTCCAGAAAGGTAGTAACAGTCCTCCCACAAACCATTGTGCATGATAGGAAACATTAATTTCAAAGGAAATTTTATACAAAAAGGTTTTAAACCTTTCATCATACTCATGTATGCTATTTTAAATTCATTTCTTTATGTCCTTCAATGTTATTATACTCTACTACTCAAATTCAAGAATATCAAACTCCTAAAGGAAGGCTATTTTGAGTTAATCAAAATCAACCACTACTTTTTAAGGGTTAAACTTTTGGTACCACTTATGTGTGTGCTATAAAAGAATAGTTTCAAAATATATGTCCTTATGTTCATAAGATGTGATACCTTACAACCTCCAAATCGGTTCACACTTATGGACATGCTCAACTACATTCTCCACCCCTCAGTATTTAGGTAAGTGTAACATCATCTCATAGTAGACCATGGTTGATTGAGGTGTTTGGGTGGGTGGTTTTTAGGAACTTCTATCCCTGGTCCCTTAAGGAGGGAGTCTAATTACTCTTGCACCACCACCTAGTCCTCTTCTAGTGCCTCCAAAAATAATACACATGGTATGAGGCATGGTAGCTAGTTGGTTAACTAGATTTGGGCATGTATTCTATCCTTGAAGGACATTTATACTAGGCATCCCAAGTTGTGCCATAGAATTTCTTTGAGGAGGGTAAGATAGTGTTAAATGTAAATGAGCCTCAACTAGTTCAATTTTAGTATTCCTTACTAGTTCAACTTTTGACTATGAACTATTTGTATCCCGATTTCAAATGTGTACTCCATCTGACTTAAAGGCATGGGAATGCATTATGTTGGGGAAGCCAAGTTGGCTCAAAGTTGGTTCCTTAGTTTCTAACATCTATCTTGTTTCTCCTTTATAGGATAGAAGTGGCATAGAATTTGGGTTGAGAGTGATGGGATCATCATGCTTTTCCACTTCCCTACAGCTCTGAACAACACTCTGTGAGTCCTCCCAATCTCTCTTTCTATTACTAACTCCCATTATTCTTTTTTGAGATTCATCATACTTCCATTTCCTTAGTTTATGCTAGTTTTATACCATTTTTAATCCACAAACTTCAACCTCTATCATCCCCTTACAAATGTGTAGCTCATGCACAAGAGGATTTAGCCATCCATTGGTATGGTTTTCAGTCTAAGATTAATAAACATTTTTTTATTTCAAAAGAAAAAAGCCTATGATAGTGACCCTATGGTTTTAAAAAGAATTGGAACTCGGCCTCTTTAGGACATGAATAGGTGGTCAAAGTGTACTCCAAAATGTAGTTTTTCTAAAATCTTCTCCATCAAAAATTGATTACTCATGTCCATGGGACTCCAAGTTATACTAGATGCCTTTACCATTCTAGTATCCAAGACTATGTTTGTCTAAGATTCCTTGATCATCCTTGAGCATATGAAAGTATCCAAAAATGTAAGAGAACTAGGAGATTTGAAAAGCATGTTTCATATATAGGACTGTAAAGATTCTTCTCCACCCACTATCGTGTAGAAATTCCTAGTCTAGGATATGAAACTATAAACTTATCTTCAATACTGATAACCCATTCTTCTATATTTTCTAGTGTAATATGCTCAAACTTTTTCTCATGATTTTTATTCAAGTGCTTCATGTCCTAAAAATGGAACCAAATTGTTGGGTTATTTTAGTTAATTCCTACTCTAGCGTGGAATTTCATCCCAATGGGCTAGCACACTGGACCTATCACATGAGAGTTTGGTCTCATGCGCTCACCTAAAGCACATAGTGAAAGATTGGTTACCAAAGGTTTTGTAGCATAGTAATATATGTTTTTTCATATCTCTCTCTATGCAATTCCAAACAAGGATTATTTAATAACAATAATATGCTATTGTGATCCTTCTAGTTCTAGATACAACTATTACTAGTACTACATAGATCACCATCATTATCTAACGTTAGTGACTTAGAAAATAAAATATACCAATAAAAATACTAAGAGATAAATCATGTCAAGTCTAGTACTTAGTATATTTAATCATTCAAGACACAAATTGACAAAATTTGATATCTACACATTAGATGCTTAATGAATAAAAAGGGTAAAACTTCATCTCTATTATCTAAAAGATCATCCTCATAAAATATTTTAATAGGGGTATTATACTTTTTTTCCCCTAACTAAGTGATATAATAATTATCTATTTGAGTGAATGGCACATTAACTCTCAACAAAATAAGAGTCATGACACTTACAACAAGTTCTTCTTGAGGACCCATGTTTGTATGCCCCTAGATCCTCACTCTATGCTATATATCGATGACTATGTATTTCATTCCTTATAGGCTAGTGTAAAACCTCTGATTAATAAGGTTAAGTTTCCCATATGAATCTCTCTTCTAACTGCTCTCACTTCCCATGTGCTACCTTAGTCTTTTGCTTTCATTATGAGTCCAATGTCCTCAAGTTCTCTGTGACTTGTTCTTCTTTGACTGGGTCCCCTCACATTGGTCAATCCTACACTATTATCCTTTTGCATCATTATACTCTTTCAATTAATAGGTTATATGTCATGTTGATTCCATGCTTATAATTTATGCACCATGGTCTTCCCATGCCATGGTCCATCCACAACATGTTTGTTCACACCAAATTAGTATAGTATTTGGTCAAAATTATGGGACCAATAAGGGAAAACTTCCCAATAATTGTATGATTTCCTTTGGGAAATTTTATATCCATCTAATTCTAAAAAAATTAACATGAGATTCTTTAGGTGATCAAACCAGGCCTATTTTCTAAGGTAATCTCAAATAGGGTCAAAATGAGACTAGGTGGCAAGGCCATTTCTTGGTTTGCATAATTCCACAGGGTCTAAAGACCTAAAAATTGACATGGAGGTTGGTGATGGAATAGGTAAAGTGAATCAGATGTTTTTTTGTGACTTAAAATGTGTGAAATAAGTCTAGAGCAATAAAATAGGGTACTAAGCAAGGAGGCCTAATTCAAGAGAGAGAAAGGCATAAAATTTGGATTTAAACTTAGAATCTAAAGATGAAATTTGGTATGGATATATAAGGACATAATTGATCCTATATTTTCCCCTAATTTTCTCATTATCATTCATAAAAATCCCTACACAATGAGGTTTATAAGTTTTTAGGGTTATAAGAAAAATAAGCCTAGTAAAATGAATTCTTGGGAGTTATTCCTAAAACCAAAATAGTTATTTTCATACCTAATAACATATTTTAAGTGTTAAGGTGTGGAGCCTAAAAGCTTCACCAAGGAGCAGATTTGGTAGTTCACAGATTTACACAATCACTGGCGTCAGTCAAGAGTGACCGACGTCGGTCAGGTGCAGTTCAAGAGACACCGGCGTCGGTAGAGATCGGCCGACGTCGATCATAGGCAAGCAGGTAGGAACCGGTGTCAGTTACCTGTGCATCCAGAAAGCTATTTTCATGGACAGAACCGAGTGTTTGCATGATGAGTTTAAGTCTTAGTCTTAAGTCTGCGTCTCTATTATTAGTAAGATTATTTTTAGAGCCCTTGTTGAAGAGGCTTAACTATTGGTTGTAAGTGCATGCTCAAGTTTCTTAATTCTATATGTAGAATTAGATCTTCTTAGCTTATTGTAGTTCAATGTGAATGTTGAAAGAATAGTATAGAATTGAATCATTTCAGGGTGTTGGAGTTGATTATACTTGAGAGAGAGAGCTCTTGAGGGAAAGAGATCTAGAGAGAGATCTGTACATCTGTGAGAGGTGTGGAAGAAAGAAGTTTCTTCAATTGTATTCCTTTTGTAAAGAGTTTAATACAAGTTTTCAAGGTGGTTTCTTGTATCTCTTGTTCTTTGTTATTTATCATTCTAGTTACTTATATATCTGATTTATTTCTGTGGTTTATTGCTTTCATAAGTGTAATCATATTATTGGTTGATCCCCAACAAGTGGTATCAGAGCCTTGGTTGTAGGTTTAGAGCTTGATATCCAACAAGTGGTATCAGAGCTTAGGTTCACTAACAGGTGGTTCAGATCTGTGTAGTGTGTATTGATTACAGGCTACTCACAGGGGTTTCTACAGGGATTTCTATTTGAGTGGGAGAAGCAATGGCAGAAGAAAGTAAATTGAGAACGGAGAAGTTCAATGGCAAAAATTATCAACATTGGAGAATGCAGATAGAGGATTATCTGTATCAGAAATATCTATACTTACTGTTAGGTGGGATTACAAAGAAGCCCACAAACATGGATGATGAAGAATGGGAAGTTTTTGATAGAAAGGCTCTGGGGTATATAAGACTGAGTCTAGCATCTACTGTGATATCTAATATATCACAGGCAAAAACAATGGTAGAGTTGATGACTATAGCAAATTTGTATGAAAAACCCTCAGCTTCTAATAAGGTATATCTTATGAAACAGTTATTTAATTTACGTATGCAGGAAGGTGGATCTGTATCTAATCACCTGAATGATTTCCATGGAATTGTAAATCAATTAAGTTCAGTCAAAATAGTGTTTGATGATGAAATAAAAGCTCTTTTAATATTATGTTCTTTGCCTGAAAGCTAGCATAGCTTAGTAATGGCAGTTAGTAGTATTGCATCTGCATCAAATATTTTAAAAGTAGAGGATGTTGTTAGTGTTATCTTGAATGAGAAAATTTGCAAGAAAAGCACAGAGGAAACATCAGGGAACGCTTTAAGTTTTGAGAGCAGGGGAAGTCAAAAAGAGAAGAGAAAGAAAGGGAGATCAAGATCTAAGTCTAAGGTGAGAGGTAGATCCAAATCCAGAAATGGCAGGAAGCCACAATGCTGGAATTGTGAAAAGATGGGGCACATAAGCAGAGATTGTTGGTCAAAGCCTAAGGAGGACAATCAGCACGAAGGAAAAGAAGAAGCAAAGGTTGCAGGTATTGCACAAGATGCTTTAATATTCTCTTTACATAATAATATAGAATCTTGGGTGTTAGATTCTAGTGCATCTTTTCATGCTACCCCTAATAGAGAATATTTTAGTGACTATATCCATGGAGATTTTGGAATAGTGTGTTTAGGGGATGATGATCCTTGTAAAATTATTGGCAAAGGTAAAGTGCAGCTGAAAATGCAGAATGGCAACACATGGGTGTTGAGAGATGTTATGCATGTTCCTAGCTTGAAGAGGAATTTGATTTCTGCAGGAAAGTTAGGGGATGAGGGTTGTATAGTAACTCTCATAGTTGAATCTTTGAAGGTGACCAAAGGTGCACTTGTAATGGCCAGAGGTAAGAGAGTTGGTACTCTCTATTTATGTAATTGTGTTACTAACATTTCTCCTTCTGTATTATCTACTTCAGATGTGGATGCAAAATTGTGGCACTCAAGGCTTGGCCACATGAGTGAGAAGGGAATGTCAATTCTTAAGTCTAAAGGTAAGCTTTTAGATTTGAAAAGCATAGATCTAGATTTTTGTGAGCACTGTGTTTTTTGAAAACAGAAGAGAGTGAGTTTTCTCAAGACTGGGTCATCAAAGAAGAAGCATAAGTTGCAGCTTGTTCACACAGACGTGTGGGGACCGGCTTAGGTTGCTTCTATTAGAGGATCATAGTACTATGTTTTGTTCATAGATGATGCTACAAGAAAGGTATGGATCTATTGTATTAAGAAGAAATATGATGTATTTGAGATTTTTAAGATTTGGAAAGCTATGGTTGAGAATGAAATAGGCAGAAGATTGAAGTGCCTGAGATCTGACAATGGTGGTGAGTTCTACAGCTATAAGTTCAATTGGTATTGTTATATGCATGGAATCCACAGGCAAAGGATGGTTCCAAAGACACCTCAGCAAAATGGAATTGCTGAAAGGATGAACAGAACAATCATGGAGCATGCTAGGTGTATGAGATTGCATGTTGGTTTGCCCTTAGAGTTTTGGGTAGAAGCTGTTGACACTGCAGTGTACCTAATTAATAGAGTACCCTTTACAGCTCTAGATGGTGGAATTTTAGAAGAGGCATGGATAGGTAAAAAGGTAGATCTCTCATTCCTCAAAGTTTTTGGTTGTGAAGCCTTTGTGCATGTTGATAAGGAAAATAGAAAGAAGCTGGACGCTAAGTCTATGAGGTGCACATTTATTGGCTATGGCTCAAATCATTTTGGTTTCAAATTTTGGAATCTAGGAACTAACAAGATAATTAGGAGCCATGATGTTGTTTTCAATGACAAAGTGATGTATAGTGATCAGCAGAAGAAGCTGAATCAATCTGGGTAGAGCAATGGAGAATTGGATGAGGTGACGGTCCAAAATGAGCTCATGGGAAAAAGAAATAATCACTTGCAAGAAAACATAGAGACCGACGTCGGCAAGGTAGGAACCGACATCAACAGGATAGAAACTGATGTCAGTCATACAGAGACCGACGTCGATAGAACAGGCACCGATGTCAGTCAGGCAGAACTGACATCGGCCAGTTATAGGCCTAGAAGTGACCGAGGTCGGTCACTGTCAGAGAATTTGGGTGGACAGCGTGTTGTGAACAAGTCTCAGATGCCCATCAGGAGGTCAGAAAGGGTAAGTAAGCCTCCAATTAGATATTCTCCCTCATTATTCTATTTATTGCTAACTGATGGTGGAGAACCAGAGAGTTTTCAAGAAGCAATGCAGGTGGAGTCCAAGAGTCAGTGGGAGCATGGCATGGTTGAGGAGATGGAGTCCTTAAGAGAGAACCAAACATGGGATTTGGTTGAGTTGCCAGCAGGTAAGAGGACACTGAAGAACAGATGGACCTATAGATTGAAGGAAGTTGAGAATGGACAGATGAGATATAAGGCCAGGTTGGTAGTGAAAGGATTTACACAAAAGCCAGGTATTGATTTTGGTGAGATTTTTTCTCCTATTGTTAAAATGACTTCTATACAAATTGTATTGTCTTTAGTTGCTATTGAGGATTTACATCTTGAGTAGCTAGATGTTAAGACAACATTTCTTCATGGAGATTTGGATGAGGAAATATATATGGAATAGCCAGAAGGATTTGAGGTCAAAGGTAAGGAGAAGTTAGTGTGCAGATTGAAGAAAAGCTTGTATGGCCTCAAGCAAGCTCCTAGATAGTGGTATTTGAGATTTGATAGGTTTATGATTGAGCATGGCTACAGTAGTTGTCAATCTAACCATTGTGTGTATTTTAAGAGATTGGATAAGGGTAGATATATTATTCTATTGTTGTATGTAGATGATATGATGGTTGCAGGATCACACATGCAAGATATCTCTAATCTTAAGGTGAAATTAGCTCAAACATTTGCCATGAAGGATTTGGGAGCAGCAAAGAAAATCCTTGGCATGAGCATTAAGAGAGACAGGAAAAATCACAGGTTGGTTTTGTCTCAAGAGGATTATGTGGATAAGGTGTTGAAATGGTTCAATATGCAGGATGTTAAACCGGTAAGCACACCTTTGGCTGGACATTTTAAGTTGAGTAAATAACAATGTCCCAATTCACATGATGAGGTAGAGTACATGAGTAAAGTTCCATATTCTTCCATAGTAGGGAGTTTAATGTATGCAATGGTGTGTACTAGACCGAATATTGCCCAAGCAGTGGGAGTTGTAAGTAAGTATATGGCCAATCCAGGAAGGGAGCACTGGAAAGTAGTTCAGTGGATCCTTAGATATCTGAGAGGAACCAGCAGTAGGCATTTGTGCTATGGAGGTTCAGATAATTCTCTACATGGTTATGTAGATTCAGATATGGCAGGTGATTTGGATGGCAGGAGGAGCACCACAGGATATGTTTTCACTATAGGTGGAACAGCATTTAGCTGGATATCAAAGTTACAAAAGGTTGTTGCCTTGTCAACTACAGAAGTAGAGTATATTGCAGTCACATAGGCTAGCAAAGAGATGATATGGATGACACGGTTCATGGAAGAGCTTAGAAAAGAGTGAGAGAGTTGCAGATTATATAGTGATAGTCAGAGTGTAATTCATTTGGCTAAGAATTCAGCCTTTCATTCAAGAATAAAGCATATATAGCTTAGGTACCACTTCATAAGATAGGTATTGGAGGATGGGGAGTTGAAGCTAGAGAAGATCCATACAGATAGGAATCCTGCTAATATGTTAACCAAGCCAGTTACAAAGAAGAAGTTGAATCTTCATTCAACTTTTGTTGGTCTTCATGATTGAGTTGAAGATGGAGGAGCTAGAAGATGTTGTTGTATAGGTATTGGTGTAGCTATTTATCTCCAAGTGGGAGATTGTTAAGGTGTGGAGCCTAAAAACTTCACCAAGGAGCAGATTTGGTAGTTCGCAGGTTTACACAGTCACCGGCGTCGGTCAGGAGTGATCGACGTCGGTTAGGTGTAGTTTAAGAGATTTTGGCATCCGTAGATATCGGCCAACATCGGTCATAGAAAATTGGACAGGAACCGGCGTTGGTTATCTGTGCATCCAGAAAGCTATTTTCATGGACAGAACTGAGTGTTTGCATGATGAGTTTAAGTCTTAGTCTTAAGTCCACGTCTCTATTATTAGTAAGACTATTTTTAGAGCCCTTGTTGAAGAGGCTTAACTGTTGGTTGTAAGTGCATGCTCAAGTTTCCTAATTCTATATGTAGAATTAGATCTTCTTAGCTTATTGTAGTTTAATGTGAATGTTGAAAGAACAGTACAGAATTGAATCATTCCAGGGTGTTGGAGTTGATTATACTTGAGAGAGAGAGCTCTTGAGGGAAAGAGGTCTAGAGAGATATCTGTACATCTGTGAGAGGTGTGGAAGAAAGAAGTTTCTTCAATTTTATTCCTTCTGTAAAGAGTTTAATACAAGTTTTCAGGGTGGTTTCTTGTATCTCTTGTTCTTTGCTATATATCATTCTAATTACTTATCTATCTAATTTATTTCCACAGTTTATTGCTTTCATAAGTGTAATCATATTGTTGGTTGATCCCCAACATTAATACCATTCATAGAGATATGATTCCTTTAATAATATTAACTTGAGTTTTAGGCCACTTGGGCCAATCTAGGCATGAGCAATGAAGAGTTTCAAGACACCTATGCATATGAATGATGGAATGTCAGGTCAGATGAGTGTATTAAGGTGTGGTAGATTTATAATGAGTATTATGAGTTTATTTAATTTCTAATTAATGATTGTAATTTCCATTTGTCACTCCTTTCATGTAAATAAAGATAGTTTTTAAGAAGCTAGTCAAGGTGTCAAGCCAATTTATAACCCCTACGCCACTTGGAAGGTTGGAACTTCTTCAAGAGTGTGACACATGACCTTGGAGGTCTATTTTTGCTATATCATAACCCCATTTATTTTTATAACTCACATGGACATTTTTCACTCCTTCTATACTATTCCCCTATCTCTCTCTCTTCACCATTCTCTACATAAGCAACCACTTTTGGCTAATTTTGTAGAACCCACACTTGGTATGGTAAAGCCCTAATAGTTTGAGTATTATTTTTTCCTTTGAAAAAATATTTCAACATAGTTTTTATTTCATAAATTTTTGTCTACGTGTGTGAAGTAGTGCATAGTTAAATGATAAGTGATAATCATTTATCCTTGTGTTCATCTTACTCTTTCATGTTTTGTGCAAGTAGTTTGCTCTCTAATAGGTCACATGAAGTGTAGTTAGTGTATTTATATGTATTTGAGTGTAATAAAGGATAATAATGTCTAAAATTAGGCCTCTTATTCATCCACCTTAGGAAGTGCATTGCATATCACCTTCATGTTTGAAATACTTGTGTTTGAGAAACCTTGATGTTGAATTTAGTTTTGTGAATCATCTTTCATATTGAAAATACATGGTAGTCTATTGGAGATTATATTGGTGTATCACCTCATTAATATAGGTTATTTCATGTTCTTTTTATCCATTTTCATCTAATAAGATAAGTATCATATGTGATGAGACTCAATAGACATATCAAGGGAGCTATCCCTTCAATCTAAAGGTTTACCCCTATTGTAGACAACCCATAGGCCTAGGGATAATCCCATGCTAAACTCCATTTGGATGAGGCTTTAACTACCTTTCCAAGGGTAAAAAATTGAGTGATAATAATACATATAAATCTCATAAAGTGGATAAAAAGGGAGAAAACCCATAGTAAAAACTCCCCCCTAAAAAAAAAGAGAGAAAAGAAGAAGATAGAACAAGAAAGCCCCCTAAAAATGATGCTAAAGTAGTACTTACTCTAATTACTTAAAATTCATAAGGATCTCAATTTAAATTAGTGGTTTTAATCCACTACTCAATCACAAAAACAGTTGACATTGGGCTTCACCATAATAACTTCAATCAAGATGACTATCAATGGTGTCAAAAATACAAAAGAGTACTACATGTAAGGAAAAATAAACACCTAAGAAGAAGTATCTACAACACACCCCCCATAATACTAACTGGGTAGAGTGATGATTAAAAAAAATTCATGTATACCCCCTCATAATGTGTGGAGTGGAGGAAAAACATTTGTATGAGTGGTCTAAATCCACAATTCAAACACTGAACAAGGTGACATTGTATGCACCAACTAACTCCATATCACACTGAAAGAGACTATAAAATTATCAAATAAGACAAGATGACACTAGGATTAACTAGATAAGATACACTTCAATTTGTGAGAGACTTTCAACTTTTTAAAAAATTGGTGTTAAACATATATATAAGGTCTCTCAAAGAGGTTGGCTCTAGTGCTAATGGAAGAGACAAGCAATTGAAGAAGTGAAAAGGTGCCCAAAATAGAGCACATAAATGCATGAATTTAGACAAGGATAAACTAAAAAATCCCCATTTCACTTTAAAAATTAGTAAAAGTATAATATATCCCTGTAAATACCCAATGAAAACAAGGAAGTCACTAGGCTTCACTAGAATAGAATCTAAATAAGAAGACTGGCCACCTGTCAAAGAATTATCACCAATCATGAGAGTTGCTCCAAAAACAAGGGAGAAAAAAATTATCTCCATAGAAGAAGTCAAGATGCTATAAAAGGGACCTTGGTGGAGATATGATACAAAATACAAGTGTGTCAAAGTGTCAATGCACAAACTGGAATAGAGCATGTTATGGGTTGATGGAAGAGTGTGGAAAATGGTGAAAAAACCATAATGTATAAAAAAAAAACATGAAATGATCAACTACCAAACTAACAACCTACAAAATGACATGCAAAGGGTATCAAACTCAGCCAAAAATGCATCCAAGATAGTGCAAAGTGCAATAGTGGCATAAGTGGTATAATGTAGGTCAAAAAAGAGCAATGTGGGCCAAATATCATGCAAATATAATGCTGTATGTAGCCAAAATTGTGTCCAAAATTGTAATAATAAATCAAAAATCAAATAAGGATAAAAGTATTTTTGTAATTGTGAGAGGGTTTGGCCACCTGCCAAACTGGACCTCACCCACCATCTTCAAATACTGAGAGAATAAACGTAAAATAAAAATAGTAAATATGCCCTTTAAAATAAGGCTCATCCCCTTTGCAAGGATTTACACATCACAATAAATACACCATATTATAATATATTATTATTTTTTAAATTAAAAAATAATTACTTTCAAAGGAAAGGGTCTCACCTGACTACCACCGCTCAAAAATATCTATCAAGAGATTGTTTTTAATAAAAATAATAATTTTTTTGACCTCACATTAAATAAAATCATCCCACCTCAAAAAATAATCATTAATTTAAATAAAACTTCCCAAAAAAATTATAATACCACCATTTAAAACATGTGGCTTTTGATATTATAAAAAACAAAAAAATATTAAGATATTATCAAAGCCTAGTAAAAGACTTCTCATGAAGGCAAGTGGAGGTGAGATAACCAGTTAGTAGAATATTGATATGGTGATAGATAGTGCACTTTGGGTATGGTACCCAGAGAGGATGGTAGTTGGAGTATGTGGTAGATCAGTAGTGGTATATGCTAGTAGTGGGTGTCAAATGGTCCAAAAAAACAAACACTGTCTATAAAATTTTGCCATTGAGGGTCGAGATACCATGGGATAGAAGTGAATAGCTTTGACCAAACTAAAATGACACAAACTAGAATATGGATTCAGTTTCCCTTCATGTAAAATTCCAATATCCCTCATGATAAACTAAGTCACCTTGCCTACATGCATTGGTAAATGGGAAAACTATCAAACATCAATCCATAAGCACTCTATGTTGTATACAAACTATGGATAGCTAAGAGAAGTCATTCAAAGTACTCATGTAAATGGTGACCAAATAAAATGCATAAGCTTAGTGATAAAAAACTTCAAAGTACTCATGCAAGTGGTGATCAAATAAAATACATAAGCTTATTATTAAAAAACTATCATATAGACCCAACCTAATCTAGATAGAATAAATGTCAAACCAAACTAAAATAAAATTGTATGTAAGAATGATCAGACTAGTGAGCTCTCTTAGATATTTTGATGGGATAGATAATGATTATACCAATGAGTGATGTTGTTCATCAATGAATGTGTCAAGTTTCTCTACAATTAAAAATTATCCCCATAAACACTAAATGTTGACAGAGAAGTTAAAGGTAAAACTACATGAGTGTCGATGCCAATCATGTCTTACTCTAGGTTCTACATAACTCCATCCACAATTTATTCTTAAAAGGATGAACCATTATCCTATAGTAATTCCATAATATGATATACTTTGGTCCTCCCAAACCTCCTCAATGTTGCATATATGTTGGTTGGAAGATGAGTTGATGGTAACTAGTGTATTACATAGACACCTCACTATAATTATGGTACACTTGTAAAGAAATATCTAACACTAGTAGCCTAGTTTAGAAAGCCACCAATGAGATGATTTCATGGTAGAACATATGAACCTTTCCAAAAATACACATAGAAACACATGAGACTCTAAGGATTGTAAAAAAATGTAGATCCAAATAAGAAAATATAAATATTTAAAATATAAACACTGATTTGAAGACTGCAAAGTCATAGAGCTCAATAAACAAGCTATTATCTAAGGATTTAGGCCATGATCTTGGTGCTGGTATTTCTCCATAGGTTAAAAATATGAATAAAGGAATTCACTATAATATCCCATAATACCATCTTAAGAACCAAAAGTTAAAGGACACTATGTTTTCATCAATGACCAATTCCCATAGGCTAATAATCTATAGTAAAATGAGAAAAAGCCTTGAAAAAAACTTTAGATATAAATAACAGACATAGAATACATAGATATACACCAAAAATAGAGTAATGACTATTTTAGTGTGGCTTTGATACCATGAAATACTTATCAAAAATCTTCATCCAATATCTCTATAAGAGACCATTACTATAGCTATAAAAGCTTCAGCATTACACACTAAGAGAAAACAAATTATTCTATTATGTTATATATCAAACAATTTACAATAGAGATGTATAAATATGTAGAAGATATAAAAACCCTAAAAATACCATTCATGTTGGACTAACTTATCATCTACATGAAATGTGGTATAAACATATCTAATGCAATAACACTTAAGAAAGATAAAGAGAAGGGAAGTAATATCCTACACCAACATGAGTGAGACTCATATAGATTATCAATTACTCTTTGAATTGGTGGTTAAAGTGACTCAGCATATATATATTTTTATAATATGGATTGGTTACCATAGTGTCACTTTATATTTCACTAGGATTTTATATATGAGTACTTGATCAGGCCTAGTTATTAGGTCCCATCAATCTCTTTGATTTGTATTTTATCACTTCATATTCTATGATTAAGGGAGGGTCTTAGATTGGTTTTATTCACACTAGATAATGGTTTGATTTATTTTCAAACTAGTTTTATATTTAGATATGTTCACACCCACTCATGGAGTTAAGCTTGATTTGGAGTTTTGTTATATTTGTTGGATTATTTTCTATGTGCGCATGAAAAATATTTTTTTGTGCACCTATTAATATAATTCTATATATTTGGGTTCATTAAAACAACTAAATGATTATTATGAAAGTAACAAAATAACCTATTTAGTAGGTACTCAGTGTGCTTCTCCTTGATGTTAGGAAGATATAGCTATGGATTGTATATTCTCTTGAGGCAATAATATAAAGAATATTTTGCATAACTCCTTATTGTGTATTTTGTCTACAATGTCTCAAACACTATGGAAATGGTGTGCAAGAGTGATCCTATGGTTGCATGAGTGTATATATGATGTAAGAGAATCACGTTAGGAAACATCATTTTTGAGTTATAGTCAAAATAGGTCATGGTTAGCCCATTTTGGAGTGTAGTTTATTTTCAAATATAATATAGGATCCATTTATGTCTTGGAAGTCCATTTGATTCAATGAGAGTGAGTTCTATAGGCTCTAAGAGTTTTCCCTCCCAAACAAGGAATTTTAAAATTCAAATATTGTAACTAAGGCTAAGATGGCCAAATACATGTATGGAAGGGTTAGGTGAACAAATTTAGTTTAATTGGTCCAATAATTCATTAAAATAACGTTTTAACATATTTCATTACAATTCATTAAGATAGAAATAATCAAAATTCAAGATTAGTCATGTAAATCACTCTTGTACATTGAAGTTGGTTATGACAACCAACATTGAATTTGGAAGGGCAATCCATTTTAGTGAGTTTTATATAATATTTAGGAGAGAATAGGGAGAGATATATCTCCAAGAGGAGAGAGGAGAACCTAATAATTAAAAATTATACAAGACTCATCATGAGTGGTGATAGAGTCTTATGATGGACAAGACTTGTAATGTTTTGATGAATATAATGAATAAATAAAGAATTAGTTCTATAAGTTTATGTTATTATAAAATCATTGGATTGTTTTTAACCATACATTATCTTTTAAATTACCTTGATTCCATAGTCTTGTTCATATCTTATAAGATTGCAAGTTGCTCAAGAGGACTATAGGTTATAGTTTGGAAAAGGAGTATTGGGGTGTTTATCCAATATTAGTAAGACAAGTTTGTATTATAAATTGGTTATGAAATTTATTTGGGTCATACATACTTTAAAAATATTTAATAAACCGATTCAATTGGAGAAACAAAGTGCAAAAAAAGCTAACTATGTTCATAACCCCTGCAAACTCCTATGACAATCAAATTTGAAGGTGAATGCATGTTTCTTGAAGCATGAGTTGGAAAAAGTGGTGGAGGTAATATTCCATAGATATAATAAATTTTAATAATTATTAAATTATATTTATTTTAATTCATGATAATTACAAACTTTGGATACACAGTCATCCTTAGAGCACCTTGTTAGCTCAGGCATAAACTTTGTTGCATAGTCATGAATGAGAGAAAGAAACCACCGACTTAAAGAATAAAATATAACATGAGTCAATTTAATAATTTTAATGATAAAAATTAATTATAATTAACTTTTTTTTAATTTAAACATCCTTTGAAAGTTACTAACTATCACATAATCCTACATAGTCCTTCATAGGTAAGACTTTGCCTATATAGTCATCATGCCAAGTACAATTTTGTTTTTTCTTAAAAAATATGGTGAATTTATTCATTTAAATTAACTTTATATAAATTAAATTTATAAATATTTAAAATTACTATCCCTATTTTATGTGGAGACCTTTTTAGTGAAACAGTGGCATTACAACCCTACACAATCATGAAGAACCTATAAAATTCTATGTTTTAAGTAAATTGAAGTGTTTGGAGATTGATAAAAGGCTATAAATCATTGGTAAATGTATATTATAGAAACACATACATATTTAAGGTAATTATTTCCTTTTAAACCTTTTAAAACTAAATAAATAAGAAAGTATAGCCTCTCAGCCTCTACGGTAGTGGAATTAGGGTTTCTAGACAAAATCCATCATATTCGGAGTTTCCACCATAAGAATTTTTTGAAACTTGGTAGTCACATTTTTTAATTTTTAATTTAAGGAATCAATAGGTTTGGTACACATAAAATATGTTTTTTAATTTATTTTATGAGTGAGGGTATGACATAGGGATAATAGGCCTAATTTGGAGGACAATTATAAAAGAAGTGTATGCTAAATGTGGAATAAAATCATGAAACTTCATGTGGAGTTATATAAAGATAAATTGTGACAAAATAAAGTCTTATATCCCAAATAAAGTTTTTATATTGGTCAAATAATGTGGAAATGTCAAAAAAAGGATGCAAGTGTAGAGAAGTCATGGTAAACATGTTGTGTGGAAAGAAGTGTTGAAGGGTGATTTGTTAGTTGAAAGGGGTAAATAAAAGTATGATATAATAATTTAAGACTATCCTATCAAAGATATTGATCTATTTAAACCTAAATAAATATTTTTTCCTTGAGACTTAAGAGAGTTGTCTATTTAAGAAGCTATTGGAAGAGAGAGAGGAAGTTTGTGAAAGAATTAATGCCCTAATTCAAAGAATGAGTGTGAATGTCACAAGATAACACTAATTAAAAATATAAGTGTCTCCAAGTGCACAAGGAATAGGTTAAAAGTAGAATGTTTTTAAGCCTATTCATTGAAGAGAAATATCAGGTTGGTAATGAGAACACCAAGACAAATCATAGCTTGTGAATGTGACCAGTTAAGTTTAAAACTAGATCATTAAGGAGATACAAACTTTTCCCCCTTACCTATGCATTATTTCATATCATATCAAGGTAATCTTGAATAAATTTTTGTTTTTTATTATTTAAAACTTGTTTATCTTAGATGAATGCTAAGTTTAGTTAATAGTTGATAAGTATGGACATGGAAATTCAAATGCTTGTAAAATAATAGTGTACTATGTTGAGGATGAATGGAACAACAATTTGCTCTTGTATAATGAGCAAGGTCATAGAAAAAGGCATAAAAAAGATGCCAAATGTAAAGAAGAGGAATCAAAAGAGAGTATAATGGGGTAAAATATAAAGGTTGACAACCATATAAATCCATTAGAGCCTAAGGAAGAAGATGATAACATGATCAAATAGAAAACCTCACTAAGCAAACAAGCATCAAGTGAAAAAAATGAAGGAGAAGGACATAAAACAAGCATAAGCTAGAAGAAAAAGAAATATTTGGTTGTATCTGAGTATGATAAAGTTTAAAATTACTTACAAAATTTAGAAATTGCATCAAATGAGGATATATAATAGTTGGAACACCTCATAGAGGTAAAAGATGTAATGACAAGGAAACTAGACAAAGCCAAAAAGAAGAAATACAAGAGTTTATAAAATAAAAATGAAAAAAAAAGGATGAAAAAAATTAATTAATCATGAATTACCCTCAAATAATAAACTAGAATGCAAGGAATAAGTTGTAGTGTGTAATTTTTCTCCCACTTGTGGAGTATGATGCAGGAGCATCAAGCTAGGAAACATAGTTTTTGAGTTATTGTCAATAAAGGTCATGGTTATCCCATTTTGGAGTTTAATTGAGTTGGAAAGATCATATAGGATCCATTTGTGTCTTATAAGACCATTTTAGTTAGTGAGAGTGATTTTTATAGGCTCTAAGAGTTTTCCCTCCAAAATAGGGAATTTGAAAATTCAAATATTGTAACTAAGGCTAAGAGGGACAAATACATGTATGGAAGGTTTAGGTGAACAAAGTTGGTTTAATAGGTCCAATAAGTCATGAAAATAATTTTGTAACATATTTCATTATGATTCATTAAGAAACAAACAATCAAAAGTCAAGATTAGTCATGTAAATCACTTTTGTACATTAAAGTTGGTTATGACAACCAAGTTTATGTAACTACCATGAAACCAATGTTGAAGTTGGAATGGAAAGTAATTTTAGTGATTTGGATATCATATGTATGAGATAATATGGAGATATATCTCCAAGAGGATAGGATAACTTGAGAATGAAAAATTATACAAAACTCCTCATGAGTGGTGATAGAGTTTTGTGATGGACCAGACTTGTAATGTTTTGATGAATATAATGAATAAATAAAGAATTATTTCTATAAGTTTATGATATTTTATAATAATTGGATGATTTTTAAATATTAATTTTATTTTAAAGTCCCTTTATTCCATAGTCTTGTTGATATCTTGTAATATTTCAAGTTGCTCAAGAGGACTATAGGTTACAATTTGGGAAAAAAAAGTATTGCGGTGTTCTCCAATGTTAGTCAGACAAGGTTATCTTATCCATAGGTTATGAAATTTATTTGGGTCATACATACTTTCAAAATATTTAGGAAACCAATTCAAGTGGAGAAATTCAGTGCAAAAAAAGGTAACTCTGTTCATAACCCCTACAAACTCCTATGATAGTCAAATTTGAAGGTGAAAGCATATTTATTGAAGCATGAGTTGGAAAAAATTATGGAGGTAATATTCAATAGGTAAAATAAATTTTAATAATTATTAAATTACATGATTTTGAATTCATGATAATGAAAAACATTGGATACACATTCATCCTTAGAGCACCTTGTTGGCTCAGGCATAAACTCTGTTGCACAATCACGAATGAGAGAAAAAAACCACTCACTTAAAGAATATAATGGATCACAAGTAAATTTAATAATTTTAATGAGAAAAAGGTATTTATAATGACCTTTTTTTTAAAACATCCTTTGAAAGTTACTAACTATCACAGAATCCTACATAGTCCTTCATAGGTAAGACTCTGCGTATATAGTCATCATGTCAAGAACAAACTTGTTTTGTCTTAAAAATGATGGAAATTTTATTGATTTTAATGGTATTTATATAAATTAAAGTGATAAATTGTTAAAATTACTATCCATGTTGTATTTGGAAACCTTTGGAATGCAATAATGGCATTTTAACCTTACATAGTCATGGAAAACCTATAGAATTTTATGTTTTAAGTAAATTAAAGAATTTGGAGATTGATCAAAGGGTATGTATGACTCATTTGGAAATGTATATAATATAAAAACATAATTTTGGAAGGTCATTTTTTCCTTTTAAAACTAAACAAATAAGAAATTATAGCCTCTTAGCCTCTATGGTAGTGGAATTAGGGTTTCTAGATAAAATCCCTCATATGTAGAGTTTCCACTATAGGAATTATATGAAAATTTGTAATCAAATTTGTTTTAATTTTTCATCAATTAATTAATATTTTTTTGACATGTATAGTATGTATTTTTATTTATTTGATGACTGAGGGTATGAAATAGGGCTAATAGGCATAATTTATAAGACAATTACAAAAGAAGTGTATGCTAAATGTGGAATAAAATTATGAAACTTCATGTGGAGTTGTATCAAGATAAATGGTGATAAAATAAATTATTATATCCCTAATAAAGGTTGTATAATTTTAAAATAAGGAGTAAATGTCAAAAAAAGGCTATAATCCTAGAGAAGTCATGGTAAGTATGTTACATGGAAAGAAGTGTTGAGGGGTGATTTGACAGATGAAATGGGTTAAGACAAGTATGAAATAATAATTTAAGATAATCCTAGAAAATATATTTAACTATTGAAACCTAAATAAATATTTGGTCCTTAAGACCTAAGAGAGTTGTCTAGTTGAGAAGCTAGTGGAAGAGAGAGAGGAAGTTTATGAAAGAATGAACGCCTTGAGTGAGAGAATGAGTGTGAATGCCATGAGAGGGAACTAATTTAATATATAAGTGTCTCCAAGTGCACAAGGAATAGGTTAAAATGATAATATGGATGTTAAGCCTAGTCATTGAAGAGAAAGATTATGTTGGTAATGAGAACATTAAGATAAAGCATAGCCTGTGAATTTGTCTAGTTAAGTTTAGAACCAGATCATTGAGGATATAGAGACTTCCCCCCTTACCTATGGATCAATATATCACTAAATAAACATACATATGTGTTTATTCTTTGAAAGTCTTTTCATTATAAGTATATTTCTTTATTTGAGTAGAAATCTACCCAATCTCATACATAGTTTCTTGAAAGAACGCTAATACATAATTGCAATAAGTAAAAAGCCTCAATTCATTATCGTTAATTAAATTTTTCATTCTCTTTTCCATTTTATCTAGTAATTATAACTCCACTAAAATTATATATTAATATGGGACAAATGTATTTACCTAGATTTGATAAATCCTTGATTATTAATAATTTTAGGAAACTTTTCATGTATAGATATCAAATTACAAAATAAGATTTGATTTACACATTTGGCATGATATTTTGATTTGTCTTACTAATTATATTTAGTTTCATGACACCTCTATTTTCTCATCCTCAACTTTTTCTTTCTATATTATAGATATCTTCAGTCCTTGCTTTTAACGTGGAGTATTTTTAGGGCTTAATTTAGTTCTTCCATTTATGGTCAGTTTTATATTTCAATACTAATGAAGATGATAAAAGTGACCTAGGAACCGTTTTTATTTTATTTTGGGCACATTTAAAATTTTGACCATTGTTTGGGCACATATTAACTTCTTTGAGTCATTTTTTGCATGCCACTAGGTTTTTAACTCAATTAGAGGCTCCTATATATTAAAAAATATTATAAGGTATTTTGGGATAAGCACTTTACATTATCAAAGGCTAGATAATATTACATATTTCACCTATATAATTATTAGAGTTGAATCCAAAGTTTACAAGGGTCAATTTACATCTCCATATTTGTACCAAGGGAATAATAACATGAATAGATTCTATATTTACATCCAAAATTACACACATACACATTAGTGAGAGAACTACATTAAATTTTTATCCCTTTTCAGAATATTTTAAATTTAGTGTAGTGTTTGGTTAATCCATTGGGATTGACCAATTTCATTCTAACTCAACCCTTTTTCCTGACATGCCTATTTGGTGTCAAATTACTTGTGTGTAACTAGGGTGTTTTGAACATATAGGTGTAGTCATTCTATTGTGAAGGTGGTAAAAGATAGAAATAGAAATTATAGACATAGACACATTATCCCAAAATAAAATAGGAGTGCACTATGTTGAGGGTCATTCTGACCACTATAGGTCAGTATCAACTATTCATATTGACATAATTTGATGGAATCGATAAGGAGAAAATAGGTGGAAATGAACCACACAGAGAACATTTACACAATCTTAAGACACAACTTTTAGATAACCAAAATTCTAAACAACATCACAAATAAATAAAAAACCTCTTTACCTCTTATTGTACATAAATTTTTATTTTTAGCCTATATACTTTCATAGTTTGGATCAGTTTCATGTATACTTGAATATATTGTTTAAATTAGAAATATGTAATTATTATATTAATTTCTATCTTATTAAGTATGTAAAACCAAATCAGGTTAAAACATATTGGTAAACCCTAATATTGATTGAACCATCTTTCTAAGCTTTTATATTTTTTGTCCAAGAGTTTTAAAATTCATTTATGATTTTCATACATAAAAACTCTTTTCACCTTTAAAAGTATTTATATTTTTGCTCTTATGATTTCAGATCTATTTTAGAATTTCATACACAAAAAAATGTCACCTTCATCCCTAGTATTTATACACAAGTTTACTTATATTAGGCCTTGCTTACATTATAATATTTTGTTTAAGGCTAAATAAATAAAACATGGAAAATTATTTTAAAACCACTAATGACTCTAATTCTATGGATTTATCATTATCTTACAACTCCATCCCTTATATGCATGATAATGAATGGACTAATAGTCAAATATGTGTGATTAATAATGCTAATTATATACATAATGAATACAATTGTGAAGAAATGGATTATGACTATGAATATCAAGAGGGTTGTCATAATAATGAAGAATAAAATGAATACACTAATTTTGAAGTATAAGAGCCTACTTTGTCTCATTCAAATTGGGTCTTTACATAAATACCCTATAAAAATAAAATCTTGAATATATTAATGTAATATTCAGATCTAAGCAATGTAATATAATATTTTTAATAAATTCATTCAATCATGTGCAATAAATATAACAATGATTGTAAAAATATGTGGCTAAGGGTAAGAATAAATCATTTTTTATTTA